>JAJKFI010000080.1:4874589-4897704 GCA_029204185.1 Lerista edwardsae
AATAATAATAATAATAATAATAATAATAATAATAATAATAATAATAATAATAATAATAATAATGTTCATTGTCTTTGAGCTTTTCGGAATATAAATTAGCAACACAGCCACAGAAAACCAAATATCATTGCACTGTCTCTTTTGTAGCAGGTATATGTAGCTCTGTATCTTTTTGCACTATCTTTTGAACCTATTGAATCTCAGATGGGAAGAAAACTCTTCATGTGTAAAGTATGCTGACAAATAGCCAATCAGATTTCAACAGCTGCCTCTCAAGCAAAGCTGGAAGGGGAAAAATTATAGTACAGAACCATATATTCTGTAAAACAATTTGGACTATAAAAGAAACGCTTACAAATCCGAGTGCTTTCTATTTAATAAAAAGGTTATATTAGTGGCTTTTTAAAAAGTTTATAGCTAAACATCGTAACAGCATACCTTTTTGAATTTAAATAGTACCAAGTCTATATGTTCCAACCAAATCTTGAGCAAAATGCGTTCAGTCGCTACCACCACCCAGCCCTATTACATATATGCACATACTTTTTAAATGATGCAAATATTAATTTGGGGTATTTTACTGAAGTTCCTTCCATCATACTTTTTTCTCAATTATGTGCACTGTATTTAGTTATTCAATTCAATCTTTTTAGAAACAATTGGGAGGGGGGAGAAAGAGAGAGCGAGAGAATATATCATGTGAATGAAGAAGGTATTCCCATACAGATTGTAATTGAATATTCACTTCTCTAAAATATCCAAAACATCTATGGATAAACCTTGTCCTTTTTTCCATCCTCTAAAGTAAGGTTCTCTGAACATTTCAGCATTGAGGGCCACAACGTATGTCTGAAATGGTGCCAAGGGCCAAGAAAGTACATAAATTGAAATAGAAAATTTAAAAATAGGGTGCAATCCTAACCTAGAGTTAAGTTGGCAGTTAGGCCAACAAAGTTTGGCCAGCACAAGGGACACAGTAAAGTATGTTTTGACCACTCGGAGCCAGAGAGACCAGCACACAGACGTGTGCCATCCTCCCTGACTCTGAGAGTGGTCCAAACGCGCTTTATGATGTGCTTGACAAACTATGCTGGCCTAATTGTGCCGGCCTAACTTCAGAATTGCGCTCTTAAATACATACATTGGACATGGAATTTAGATGACTCAATAATTACAGACCACTTTCCAAGATTATTCCAATCACAGACTACTTTCCAAGTAAGAAAGATCCTCCTCACCCCCACCAGGCAACAATATTAAATTAAGAAAAATAAATCTGAAAGGCAACAAACCACAGAAAACATTCCAAGCTTATTCCCAAAAGAAAGATCCTCCAGTTTCAGAAAGATCTCTTTCCAAACCAGTTGGAAATTCTATTCCAAAGAATGTTGAAAATAACAGGGCGGGGGGAGGAGGCATGGATCCTGTGACAAACCACCCCAAATCACTTAGTTGGGTCAAGACGTATTCAGACCCGGGACAAAGTGGCACAAACGTCTGTCAACTGTTCTTGTCAGTGCTTGGTGTACTTATTGACAGAAAATACAGTCGACCACAATTGACCCACCGGAAGTGGGTCATTTCCAAGATGGCAGCCGCAGACCATGAAAATCGGCCAAAATCATGTAACTGTGGTATTTTTAAGCCTAGAGAAAGTCAAACAACAGGTCTGTCTACTGTTCTTGTCAGTACTAGGTGTACATATTGACAGAAAATAAAGCTGACCAGAACTGAACAACCGCAAGTGGGTTATTTTCAAGATGGCAGCCGCAGACCATAGAAATTGGCCAAAATCATGTAACTTTAAAGCTTAGAACTTTTTTTTATTCAAACTCAAGGTTTTTTTTAATGGTCAAGTAATTCATTTCAACCAATACTTGGTCCATGGGTTGAAGATTGGATTCCAATGTAATGAGCATTGTATAACACCAGTTATAACAAATATCAAGTTGTATGTTTTTATTATCATAATACATTTGAACTGAACTGTTTCCTTTTTTTTTAAACTACACATTTAATTCAACAAAGAACCCTTAAAAGTAGGTTAAGAAAACTGCAGCGGTGTGTGGATAAGACAGTAACTCCTTAATTTTCTATTCATCCTCATCACTGCCCTCTAGGTCAACTAACACCTGGTTGTCACAACTCGTAACTTGACCCTGTCCACACACAGAACTGCATGGAAATCTGAATGTTCTGCAACTGCAGCAGGAACCATTGGAACCACGTTTACAATTGCAGTGTATAATGTTCAGTAGAGTGTCTGGTGCAGGTTTCATATTACACATAACTGGTACAAGTTTAGTTGCGGTTGTTCAGTTCTGGTCAGCTTTATTTTCTGTCAATATGTACACCTAGTACTGACAAGAACAGTTGACAGACCTGTTGTTTGACTTTCTCTAGGCTTAAAAATACCACAGTTACATGATTTTGGCCGATTTTCATGGTCTGCGGCTGCCATCTTGGAAATGACCCACTTCCGGTGGGTCAATTGTGGTCGACTTTATTTTCTGTCAAAAAGTACACCTAGCACTGACAAGAACAGACCTTTTGTGCCACTTTGTCCCGGGTTTTGGGTTTCCCCCCCCTAAATTGACTGGACTAACTGTGAAAATAACAGGGGGACAGAAGACATAGATCACTTGACAAACAGATCCAAATCACTTTGAAACTGATGGGGGTAAGCACAGATCTACTTACCTCCAGCCTCTCCTCCAAAGTCCCACAGCTTGCATGAGGCTCACATCTCATGGGGCTACTGGGCAGGACCCGGAATCCTGCGTAATGGATCTGGGCCCGCGCAGCTGCTGGGCTGATCCTAGCAGCCTGTGCAGCAGGCCCAGCAAGCCACACAATGCTCCTGGGCCAGAGTAAGGCCTCCCGGGGACTGAGTGGTGGGGGTCTCTGGCGGGCCAGATTCTGGCCTGTGGCCCATAGTTTGGAAACTGTATTGGAAAAGGCAGGAGATACCCCGAGGAGATACAGAATGGTATCAGCAGTGGCCTCTTCTCCAAATAAGCCAGGGATTACAGGGTTAACCCCCAAGATCTCTGCCTGCAGCAAGAACACAGTTGCAGGCTGATGAGGGCTCTGGCTATGAAGGGAAGTTAGCACAGGTGCAGATGGGTGTGGCTGATGAGTTAAAGCCTGCCCAGCAACAGACACAAATTGGCCTGCCTCAGTATAAAGTTGGAGGCAGGAGCTGCAGTAAGTTAGCACCAGGCAAGTGCAGCGCTAGGCAGGTGTAGGAAGGAAGGAAGGAAGGAAAGTGGCAGTGGACCGACCGACCGACCAACGGATTGCTGCATGGACTGATTGACTGGCTGGCTGACTGACAGATGGATGGATTGCTGGATGGACTGACTGACTATTAAAGGACTGGATAAGGTAAGATAAGGTTATTGTGGGGAATAACTATGGGGAACTGTTGTATGGCTGCCACGTCCCTGGAGCCACCAAGTGGAGGAGGCAGTTGTGGCTTAGGCAAGCTGACTGCCTATTGTTTGGTGGTGGGGTTTGTTGGTGCTAAATTAGGGTGTTTTGAGCTAAGCCAGTGATGAGAGCAGTCTGGAGGAGGCTGGCCAGCTGGTGATTCCAAGCAAAGCTGCTGGAAGAGAGGAGGCCCAGTGGGTGAATGAACCCCCTCCCTCTTGCCTATCTCGGAGGCTTCTCTGGAGGGGAAACTAGTTAGCCTAGTGTGGGCATTGGGGCCTTTGGGGAGGCCCAGCAGGGAATTTGGCAGAACAGAAACCCCTGCTCCAAAGTGTCATCTCCCACCCAGTCAGCTAATTATAGTTGCCTAGTGAGGCATGACCTCTAAAACATAGATTACTAGATAGGGTTGAGAGCAAATTAATTTCTGTTCACCCCTTTTCTCTGATGATAAGAACATAAGAAGAGCCCTGCTTGATCAGGCCAAGGGCCCATCTAGTCCAGCTTCCTGTATCTCACAGCGACCCACCAGGTGCCCCAGGGAGGCACGAGACACAAGACGCTTGCATCTTGTTGCCACTCCGTTGTACTTGGTACTCTGAAGTAGCCTACTACTAATGTAAGGAGGTTGCACAATCCATCATGGCCTATAGCCCACAATGGACTTTTCTTCCAGAAATCTGTCCAAACCCCTCTTAAAGGCATCTAGACCAGATGCTATCATCACCTCCTGTGGCAAAGAGTTCCACAGACTAACCACCCGCTGGGTAAAAAAGGGTCCTTTTATCTGTTTTAACTCTCCCAACCCTCGGTTTTAGTGGATGCCCCCTGATTCTGGTGTTTTGAGAGAGGGAAAAGAACATCCTTCTATCGACTCTATCCCTTCTGTGCATTATTTTGTATGTCTCAATCATGTCCCCCCTCAGGCGCCTTTTTTCTAGGCTAAAGAGCCCCAAACACTGCAGTCTTTCTTCATAAGGGAGGTGCCCCAGCCCCGTAATCATTTTTGTCGCTCTCTTCTGCACCTTTTCCAGCTCCACTATGTCCTTTTTGAGGTGCAGTGACCAGAACTGCACACAATATTCCAGGTGCGGCCTTACCATCAATTTGTACAATGGCATGATAATATTGGCTGTTTTATTCTCAACCCCCTTTTTCAATTACCCCAAGCATGGAATTGGCTTTCTTAATTGCTGCCGCACACTGGGTCAATACCTTCATTGAACTGTCCACCAGCACCCCAAGATCTCTCTCTTGAGCTGTCACAGACAGCTCAGAACCCATTAGCCTATAGGTGAAGTTTTGGTTTTTGGCCCCAATGTGCATCACTTTACACTTGTCTACGTTGAAACGCAACTGCCATTTTGCTGCCCATTCCCCCAACACGGAGTGATCCTTCTAGAGCTCTTCACAATCCCTTCTGGTTTTCACCACCCGGAAAAGTTTTGTGTTGTCCGTAAACTTGGCCACCTCACTGTTTGTCCCTGTCTCCAGGTCATTTATGAACAAGTTGAAAAACACCGGCCCCAATACAGATCCCTGGGGCACTCCGCTTTTCACCTCTCTCCACTGTGAAAATTTCCCATTGACTCCCACTCTGTTTCCTGGCCCTCAACCAATTCTGAATCCATAAGAGGACCTGCCCTTTTATTCCGACTGAGAAGTTTCTTCAGCAGCCTTTGGTGGGGGACCGTATCAAACGCCTTCTGAAAATCCAGATATATGATATTCACAGGTTCACCCACATCCACGTGCCTGTTGACCTTTTCAAAGAATTCCAAAAGGTTCGTGAGGCAAGACTCACTCTTACAGAAGCCATGCTGACTTTCCTTCAGCAGTACTTATTCCTCTACGTGCTTTAGGGTTTTATCTTTGATGAGGCTTTCCACCATCTTACCCGGAACAGACGTTAGGCTGACCGGCCTGTAGTTTCCAGGATCCCCCTTCTCCCTTTTTTAAAGATTGGTGTGACAATGATAGTTGGACACAACCCAGTGGTGGGATTCAAATAAATTAACAACTGGTTCTATGTTCTTCAGGGCGGCCTTCAGGGCTGCTGCTGCCTTTCTTCCCTCTCCCAACCTAAAATTAACAACCAGTTCTGTAGAACTGGTGAGAACTGGCTGAATTTCACCACTGACACAACCCAAACTCTCTTATCCACTTCCAGGATCAATAAAATAAGTTAGGATTTTGTAAAAAGTAATCTTTAAAAAATTTAACACATTTTCTATGAAATGATTTTCAAATTGTGCTCCAGGAAACTCCCAGAAGCCTATCAAGGATTCTTCAGTTACTTCCACTACAATGAGCATTAACAGGACAGTGTTGGATACACATTCTCAGTTCATACAGACGATCATGAGGCCTAACAGACCTGCCCTGTTCCTCAACTGTGGGCCCAATCCTATCCAGCACCAGTGAGACTTTCCAGCCGCAATGCAGCCTGAGGCAAGAGAACAAGTGTGCTATTACCTTGAAGAGGTCCCATGACTGCTCCTCCCACTGCAGGTTGAAGCATATGCCCCACTGGCATGGCTACATCAGCCCTGGAAAGCTGGAAGACCTGTATAAGTAGAACATGCTCCTGGGGCTTCTACAGTACACAGAGGTTCCACAGCAGGTTTCCAGGAAAAGCAGGTGCAGCCATGGAGCAGATGATGCAACTTACATCAGGGAAGGCAGGAGGGTCAGCAGATTTGGAGTATCCTTCACCCTGAGTCTGCCACCACCTCCCTCCAGCTCACAGCAGGCTCGAGCCTCATTTATTTGTTTTCTGCTTGCTAAAAGGAAGTGGGAATCAGATCATCCACCTCCCTCATCTTGCATAGGGTTTAAAGTTTAACGTGAATGTGTTCAGCAGTGGTAAGTCAGGGGAGGCATCAAGCAGCAGACCCAGTTCGGCTGTCCCTATGACAGGTCTCCCTCTGCAATCACTTTCTGCAGGAAAGAAGCCCCTGGAAGCAGTAATGAAAAACAGAAAAAATGCTGTCTAGATTTAACCTTCGTGCAATTTGGTGTGGGTACAGGCACTCCAAAACGTGTACTTTCCCAAAGACGCTCAAAGAACAATAATTTCAGGTACACTACTAAGGGCCTAATCCTGTGGGCCTGATTGGCTCAGTACAGGGTATTGTAAATGGGCTGTAAAGTACATCTATGGCACCCGGAGTAAGTATGTACCGCCAGTGCTGGGGCCACGCCAGTCAGCGCTGCACCTCAGTGGAATGGCTATCAGTGGCACTGGCCATTAGTAAGGCCTATGGGGGCGTGGAACTGGGCAGAGGGAGGAGCAGGCCTGGCTGGCAGGTAGCTCTGGCAGTGGTTTTCACTGCTGGATCCTGAACCCCCCACATAGGGCCGGGCAGCCTGACAGGAGGCTACTCCATCAACAAAACAGCTGGCAGAGACAGGAGTAGTCCTATTGTGGGGGCCAGGGCTCTCCTGTCTCCCTGAGGGCTCCTGCATGGCTCGCGCAGGATGCAGCAGTAGCCTTTTTGCCTTACTTGTTGCTTCCGAACCATAGGATGCGACTCCACTTTATATACAAATGGTCTTTACATAGGTCTAAGGTTGACAGCTGGATGAGTGACTGCATTTACAAATCAGTTACTTCTTGTTTCTTGTTTGGGTGAGGTTCCTAGAAACTCTCACATATAGCAAATTCACAGATAAAGGAACATTGATCCTATGGGATCAATGGGGTTAGGTATTCCAGGAGGTGGGGCGGTCTGGGGAGGGGAGCAATTCAGACTGCATGGTGCGCTCAGATTTGTGACTGCTAAACAGCAGGCGCAGATCCGAGCAGCCCATAGGGGTGATTGGCGCCTACCCCGGGGCAAGAGGACAAACTTGCCCCGTGGAGGCTCAAGCCTGCTCCCAACCTGTGTTGGATACAGTGCAGGTCCACTGGCCTGCCTGTTTCAGCACAGATTAGGATTGTGCCCTAAATGTGAACCATTATATTTGATGCAACCACACGATGTCTTTTTTTTTTTTCCAAATCACTGGTACATGCATAGTGGAACTCGAACCAGCTGCAATTCAGGGCCATACGCCCAAATGGTAACATAGAAACAGATCATTACTTGAAAGACATGCTGCCAACATTGCACATACACATCATGGGCTCTCAGCCTGCAATGTCTGCAGTGACCCCAAACAAGGTATTGCTTACCTGATAAATTCAAATAGAAGCAGCAGCCAAGAAACACATGAGGGATGTGAACTGGGACAGAAGCTGCGTATGATTTTGTAACAGAGATTTATGACGTTGCTTCCAGAGAAATCTGAATAATATTTATCCGGGGACAATTAAATATTCCTTTTTAAAAATGTAACTCTGGAAAAGTTTTGTTTCAACCAACTTCTACATATTTAAAGGACACTTACTGTGTAGTTCTTTTCTATAACGATGAATCAACACAGGAGAAACAGTTATGACTGAACTGCCACTTGATATAGAATGCAGGAAATACCTATTGAGCAAATTGGTCGACACCCATTTTCACCAATCCCTCATTCACAAGATAACATACTGCATATAACTTTGTCTTCAGGAAGCTTGGTGCTGAATTTTCCACCAGCAAAAAGAAACTTTTTTAAAAGAAAAGATTTCTGTTGTTTGGAAGCACTTCAATCATTATTTTGGAAACTATTCATCTGTAATTCTGAACCAAAAGGTGAAGTCTCTTGAGCAGCAGCCTTACACATCTAAGGAGTTGAGAATAGAAACCACGAAGATCCAATCTCCACTAAAGCAGATATCAAAGAGGAAAGAGACAATCCTTAATAGTCAACACTCACTAACAAAAAATGAAGAGCAATTGGGAAAACCAGGACATGCCACATTTTTACAACAAGATCCATACAATTGCAAGTGGATTCTGAAATCTCAAAATGATTTTATTCCACATTTTCCACCTGCAACTTTGGGAATTTAAGAGTCAATGCAATCTTTTTTCAATATAAGCACCAATTGCTGGTGGTTGCAAATTTGTTAAGTGAGGTATGAGTAAAAACATGATAAAATATAGGAACATAAAAATGTAGAGGCACAGAGTAAAAAGCAGCAATAAATGACAAAAGAGAGCCATGAAAGGGGGCAATAAAAGCAGACATAATCCATTAAAATCTAATACACAGTACAAAAATTCCCCACCACAGTGCAACTTTAATGCTAATCTAAATAAAAAATGTTTTAAACTTTTACTGGAACACTTCACAGGAGAGGACTGTGGTACCATAGATGAGAAGGTTCTATTTCTGTCTGTCACCCCACTCACATCTGTTGGGGGTGGCACAGAGGACCAGCTCTGAGGATCTCAAGGAACAGGCTGGAATATATGGGAAGTCCCTCAGGTACTCTGATCCAAAGCAGAGCTGTACACGTATCCAGCCATGTAATACAAATTACATGGTTACTTATTTATCAGGGCAAAAAAAAAAAAAAAAATCAGTGTGCAGTATGTTCCCTTTTAAACCGAGTGGCTGCATAGCTCAAAACCCAGCCAAACACAGCTTGAATAATGAATTCTTGTCCTTCTCTAGTTTAAAACAAAGTTCAGCCTGCCTGATTCTGTTAATTGGCAATACAATTGGTTCATTTTTTAGTTGCTAAATATGGCCCTTTGGCTTTTTCTGCTTCTGAATCCACCTCATTTTTAGAAAAACTTATAGTTTATAGATTAGTAAAAGAAATCTTACATTATAGCTTATAAATATATGTGAAAAAATGGAATGGGAAACTCAGCTGACCAATTCAACATAACCAATGGAGGATGGCATTAAAAATTCCCTTAATATCAATGGACCTCAGATTATGGCTAATCCATCCAAAAATTATTTTCCATGTATATTGGATACCTCAACCATTGTACAATAAAGGATTAATTAATGAATCCAGATGTAATCTGGAGATGTAATGAATTGAATACCTCATTGACCCATATGCTATGGTCCTATCCAGTGATAATTGGCATTTGAGAGGAAGCTAATATTATTAACATTGTATCTAGACAAGCACTGATATTTATTGATGCATACGTTATTTTGAATTATTTGTCCTTGATCTGGAGACTACCTGATAATAAAAGCAAATGAATTATTTGTACTCTTACAACAGCTAAAAGATTATGAAAAACTGGAAAGACAAAACCTCCCCATCTATTGCACAATGGATAGATAGCCTCCTGACATTATCTATCTTTGAAAGGACAGCTTATAGACATCAGTTGTGACATATACTGTACATATATACATATAATGTTATCATACATCTTTCTTGATTTGAATGTATTACATTAATCATGTAAATCAGTTATTATGCATTGTTAATATAAGTCAGTCGAATTATGTTCTAGGATTTCCCACCCCATCGTGTTTCATGTATCTATCACAATTCTTTTTTCATTTTTTGTTTTTTGTATTTGTGCCACTATATTTTAGGTTTATGTGTTATACACTTCATGTCACATGAAAAAATAAAAATTGTGTAAAAAAATTTTTTTTAAGATAAAGAGTGTTGGTTGGTATAATGGATATATACTGCTTTGAATGCCTGGCAGTGTGATAATGTGGGCTATAAATCTGTAAATAAATATTGTATAGTGGCAAGGGATTTGTATGCACATGGAACAGCTATATGTATTAAACTAGTTTTCACTTTATGGGCTACATCCTCATACTGTTTGGCTTTTCCAGAAACACACATGCCCCAAGTTGGAACAGCAGATTGGGGTTTAAGGTGGTTCCCAGCTCTTCACCAGAAGGGCACAAATCTAGAGCAATAGTTTCAATCCTCTATCAATAAATACACTGCAGTTCAATTTAGATATCAAGCCTAGAAAAGTTGGTTCCTTTGATGTCTCAGTATCTGATGGTTGCAACGCTTACCTGCCTGGAACTACTGAGAAGGGGAGTTCACAGGTAAGTACAAACCTTCGCATTCTCCCGTAATTCCAGGCAGGGTCACCATGGTACATCTGGGGCATGCCTAAGCCATACCCACTAAAACAAGATGGGCAGGATTAAACTGAGGCATCCTGAACCACATTCTGCAGGACCCGTCTGGCAAAGACAGAATCCCTAGAGGCTAAGCTATCTATCTTGTAGTAGTGTATGAAAGTGTGAGGGGAACTCCAGGTTGCTACCCTTCACACAGCTTCTGAAGAAGGAAAGGCCTTAAATGCTGCTGAAGTAGCTGCTCCTCTTAGAGACTGAGCTACATTCCTCTCTGGTGGTGTTACACCCCTAGCTCTGTAAACTGCCCTATTGCCCCTATTGATGGATCCAGCAGGATATGGTGGAGTTCTTAAACCCTGTCTGGAATATCTGTACTGGACAAAGAAGGCTTCCAACCTCCTGAAAGGAGAGGTCCTGGAGATGTAAAAAGCTAAGTACTCTGTGAATGGCCAGGGTGTGCCAATCCCTCTCCTTGGGGTGCTTGGGACTGGGACAAAAAGGGGGCAACACTACACTCTTGGACTGGTGAAACAAGGTATTCACAGAGCTCCCTTGTGACTGACAAGACCACAATTTCTGAAACACTCCTGGATGAAGTAAGGCCAACCAGGAAAGCTGTCTTTAAGGAGAGCTCCTTCAGAGAACAGGTGTCCATTAGTTCAAAAGGTGGATGAGCAGAAGCCTTCAGAATCAAGCGTATTCTGATCAGGTGGGGGCCCTTGGGACAGGTGGAGGATTAATGAGAGCCACCCCCTTTAGAAATTTTTTCACGTGGGGTTGAAAGGATAAGGCTCTACCTTTAGGGTACCCCAGAATAGAGGCTATAGCTGATACTTGGCATTTTAAAATGGCTGTATTAAGTCCCCTTTTTTAGGTCAGATTGTAGGAAAGAGTTTATTGACCCTGGGTCAGCTGGGATTAACCTGCCTACCTGAACACCAGGTTGCAAAAACCCTCCAGGTGGAGTTGTCAACCCCCTCCTGTTTGATAGGGGCGTGGACAGGACAGCCTCAGAGTATCCTAAGCTGGCAAAGGCCTGTGGCTCAACTGCCAAGCAGCCAACTGAAGAAAGTGCGGCTGCCGATGCAGTATTGGACCTTGACTGAGAATGTCTGGTCTGCTTGGGAGAAGAAAGCAGGCATCTGGACATCTCCCTGAGGTCTGAGAACCAAGGTCTTCTTGGCCAGTGCAGAGCAATTAGCTCTAGCTTCTCTGCTTCCTTTCCTGCTTTTGCGATCACTCTCTGCAGAAGATGGATGGACGGGAAGGTGTACAATAGGCCACTTGGCCAGGGCTGCTGCGGAGCATCCACACCTAGAGTCCCCAGGCAACAGCCCCTGGAGCAGTGGTTCCCAACCTTTTTTTGGCCATGCCCCACCTAAGCATCTCTAAAATCCTGATGACATATAAATCCCCATGACATATAATTCTTATTATTCAAAAAATGAAGTTCTATTCACATGGAGGAAGCCTAAAAGGCCATTAACTTGTTTAAACAAGGTTCCATAGAACATGGCACCCATGAAAGAGAAAAATAAAAGCGCAGAAAGAGGGAAATTTAAAAAACATAGCTTAATTTATGAATAATAAGATATAAGAACAATTAGCGGGCTTTCAAATTCACTGTTAACTCAAAAAAAAATCAAAAAATTCAATTAATAGCTCATTCTCAAATTGCCCCCCTTAAGAATCAAATTGCCCCCCTGTGGGGCATGTGCCCCATGTTGGGAACCACTGCCCTGGAGTGAAAGTCCTGGATATGAAAGTTGAGATTAATTGTGAATAGGTACAACTGCATCTTCCCAAATCTCCAGGAGAGAATAACGAATGTCTCTGGATGGAGTCTCCATTCTGTGTGATTTATCTGCTGCTGGCTTAGGCAGTCGACCATCACATTCTCTATGCCTGGCACAGGTTCTGCCCTTAAAGATGTTTTCCACTGCCCATAGAAAGAACTTGTGAACCTCCCGGTGCAAGGTCAACGATCTGGTATGCCCCTGGCAATAGACATAAGCATGTGCTTTTATATTGTTGGTTTAAATGAGCATGTTTACCTCCTTTTTGTCAGACACAAAGGCCTGAAGAACTAAGGCAATGGCTCGGAGTTCTAGGAAATTTATGCTCCTGGTGGAGTCCTTGCGTGACCAGAGGAAACTATAGCCAAAACTATGGCAGGAGGTGTGGACTGATGGTTGAGCTGCTGGTACTGCCTGAAGCTAAGCAGGAAAATCTGCAGTTTGCTTTTGGATGGGAGACGAATGCCAGGCTGTGACAAGCTGCAGGACCTGTGGTGGCAGAACGGAGTCGGTGTGGAGCTGATTAGCTCACTGCCAGTGAGAGTTGCGGTGGTGTGTGTGAGGAGGCCAGCCGGCAAAAGAACGGAATATGACCTTGAGGACCAGTCTAGGCTTGACTTTTGATTGCCTGCTGAGGCTTGATGGCAGGCAGCCAAAGGAGAGAACCACACTGTGAAGGCAACATCTGGGCCTGAGGACTGGCGATCACAAGAATACTGTAGATTTGTAAAAACCCTATTAAAAAATGGTGGTTTAGACTAGCCTGCCCATGTAAGCCACCTTGGGCATTTGCTTTGGCATGGGAAAGGCGGGGTATATATTCTTCAAATAAATAAATAAAACTAGGACAACAGACGTTGATTACTGGAACCTGGGCGATCACCAATTGGATCTTGTCCTGCTTCTCCTGGGAAAGAGACACTGTGAAGCATCTTGTGTTGATAGTCAACTCCAGGTGACTGATTATCTGTGAAAGAACGAGGTGGCTCTTCTCTCTATTGACCACAAAGCCATGATCAGTGAGACATGGTGCAAGTCACATGCGCTGCCCCCTGATTGAACTTTCAGAAGCAGTTTGTCAAGATAGGGGTAAACTGCCACCCCCTGGAGGTGGAGGTGGGCTACCAGAACAACTAGTACCTTTGTGAAAACAAATGGAGCTGAAGATAGTCCAAAAGGAGCCAAAAAGTCCAAAAGAAGGCGCACGATATCTCATTAGTGATTGAGCCATTTTAAGTTGAGGATGGTTCTTGTGTCCCCTGACATTTTGGAAGAAAGACATGGAAGAATGAAGAAATGGGAGTAGACCCTGGAACCCCTCTCCCACTGGCTCAATCGCCCCTATGTGGAGTAGATGATGGATTGCCTCCAAGGTCTTTTGATGTTTCATCTCGCAGGAGAGTCTGCAAGCCCGCACAAACTGGTCCCGAGGGATTGAGCACTGCTCCAGATCGTACCCATCTCACTGTGTCCTTGACCCATCTGTCAGAAGTAATCTGGTCCCATCTGTTGGCAAAATGTTGAAGTCAACCACCCATCTGCAGGGACCCTTACCGTCATGCGGAGTGGGGCTTGGAGCCCTTGGCTGGGAACTGGTGAGAAGATGCGGGGTTTGAAGCTGGGCTTGCACTGATGCCACTGTTGCTTGGATCCTTGGCTAAAGGAGGAGGGGGAGGAAGAGGAGGAGACAGCACCTGCCGATGGGAACTTGCAGCCACTAAACTTGCGGCCGACTGTCGGGACTGAGGTTTGTTGGCTTTCTCATGGGTGAGAAGGACCTTCTTCCCCTTTGTCACTACAAGAAGGGGCTCCAATGCCTCTCTGAAGAGCTTGTTCCCCTTGAATAGAATTCCAGCCATCTTGGCTTGGGAGGCAGCGTCAACATCCCAGTGGCGTAGCCAGATGTTGCTGCACACCATGACGCTGGTGCCGTGGCCTTGGCGGACAGCTGCATGGCATCAGAGGTGGCACTGGTGATGAATGCTGCCACAGAAGACATCTTTCTGATGTTCATCTTTGCTTCTTTGGGACATTAAAATTCCAAAAGAGCTCCTGCGTTCAGAGGAAAATCGCTCTAGCAAAGAGGGAGCTAGCTAGCCACGGAAGCCTTCAAAGCAGCAGTGGTCGCCTAGAAGGAATTTTGCACGGTCATCTCTATACAACAATCCATAGAGTTCTTCGGGAGACCCTCAGAATCTGCTGGAAGAACTGAAGGAGAGCCCAGGGCTGCCACTGGCGCATCTACAACAGGCCTTTTCAGGCATTGCGTATGTTCAAAAGCCTTTCATACAGCTTTGTGGTGGGTTTATGGCTCTCCTTGTTTTTAGCAGGGGCACCCCACTCTCTCTCGATTAGGAGTCTGAAAGGTTCTGGCAGGGGAAAACCCTTGGGTGGCTCTTGTTTGGCAGGGAAAACTACAGATGTACCCCAAACCTTGGAAGAAGAGGCTGACTCCTCCGGCTCTTGTTCCTTTTGGAGCTCAAGTACCCTCATCACCTTCTGGAACATTTGAGGGAAGAGCTGAGTGTGAAAGAGATGCAGGCCCTGGTTCTCAGGGGCTATGTTCTTCTCAGACACTCCTTGTCCTCTGCTGAGGAGCCAGCAGCACCCTCTTCTCCCTCAATGCCCTCCTCCAAATGTCTGGGTCGCTGGGCTGGGAGCAGTAGATCTGGGATCTAGCTCTTCTATGGTGAGCAGGCGTGGACCTGATGTCCTGGCTGAGACAAGCCTGAGACGGATTGCTCATCTGGCTGTGCTCCCTTTGCCTCCTGCTCAGCAGTCTGGGCTTCCACAATGGGTTGTGGGACTGGTGGAGCACGAGGGGTAAGCTAAAGGGTCCCCAGGTTTGATTTCATGGCAGCTGTCACCATGCGTTGCCTCTATTTTCCCCCATGGGAACAAGGGAAGGGCCTCCACTGCAGTGGGGGTAAATCTCATCTGAGGCTCCGCTGGGGCTCGCCATTGCCGGCACTCACCAAGCACTGAAGGTGCTGCTGTAGGCCGGAACCCTACCTGAGCAGTAGGGACCTGTGGCGCCAAAAGAAGCTGTTGTCTCCATTCCGTGGCAGGCAAAGGAGGTCAGAGGTGGTCATGGCCGATGGGTCACTCCGGGACCTGCCCTTTCCCCACCCCAAGGCTGAGTGAGGGGGTTGGGCTGCCCTTCTGGTGCTGCTCTCGCTGATGCAGGTGTCCCATCTCCAGCCCGGGCGTGCTTGTGGTTCTCCTTCACACCAAAATAAAATGGTGCTTGCAAGCTTGTCACTAGGCCTGCACCTGTCCCAGGCCTAGGGCCACATTGGAGAGAGTTCAGGTGAGATGACTAGCCACTGGACCCTCCTCAAGCCCTGAAAAGGGTTGTTGTGTCTTCAGTATTTGTTGCTGAGAGCAACGGAATCTTCTGCACTGCCCCCCTTTTTTAAGAGCTCTATGGAGCTCTGGAGAAAAATGACCTGCTCAGCCAAGAGGCAAGGTCAGACTGGGAATCCAGGAGCCCTTCCCCCTAAGCAAGCCTTCTGTCATCTGACCTGCCTGCATGAGAGGTAGGAGCTTCCAAGATGTACTATGCTGACCCTGCCTGGAACTACTGGAGAATAGCAACCCTGTTTCTCCTTCATATCGTATAGTGTTTACCTATGTGTTTTACCTGATGCTGACAGTTTTGAGAAGGGGCAGAAAAACACAGAATGATCATGTCATAACACAGATGAGCCTGCTTAAATTGTACAGGGGGGAGGAGAAGAACAGGGGGAAGGAGAAGAATTGTACAGGGGGAAGGAGGGGAAGGAAATGCTTTCCTTATAATTGGATAAGATAGGATCCAAGATAGGATAAGATAGGATTCTCACTTTTGCAAGGAGAAGAGGGGAAATCCATTTCAGAGAATAGCTCCTGATTTTTTAACCACAGCTCTTTAGCTGGATCATACCTGTTATTTGTAAAATGCTATAATTCGTATTTCACAAAACTGTCACTCAGGTATCCTATGCAGGATGCAAGAGAACTTTGCTTTAGCTACATATTTTCTAATACCTTATCCAGGGACAAAGAAATCCATTGTTTCATTGCAAAATGAGACACAGCATTGCTAAGAGAGAAAGAGATTCAAATGTTGGACATCTGACAAACATGAGATTCTGTTTGTTTCCATCAATTACTCAACTTTATAAATTCTGGTATTAAAATTCTTACTGTTGCCAATTAGATGAAAAGAATCTTCTTGCATATTTCAGTGCAATTGTCCCTAGGTTAATACATTTTCATTTCATGTACAGTGAGCTATCCACTGATGTCACTCAGCATCTTAACAAAAGCGGCAACACAAAGACATCACCAGCTTTTGCTGTTTTCCCACAACCTCTTTTGACAGGGATGGCAAAGGCCTTTCACACCACAGGTTCTCAGCTGAGTCCTTATTTTACATGTAAATAACATCAGAGGTCTTTCAATCCCACCTCAAGGATGAAGTATAAAGAGCTCACTCAGCTGGTACTGGGATTCTGCTCACAGGAAAGAAGGGGGGGGTCTTCTCTAAGCTCTTTAGGATGTTTAGAATCCCAGCCACATAAAGTGGTCCTGGAGATTATTACAAAGACTAAAGTAGTAGAAGGGGAAGAGAAAAGGGAACCTCAAGCAAAAATTTTCTTTTTTTTATCTTTGAAAAAACAGATGCATAAAAAAATTTGTTTCCCTTCTTTCAAAGACACCAGAAATACCCTACATGTGATAATGCACAGCTACAATAAAGTTTAAATCAGTATTACAAAAAACTTCAGGAAGAGCTCTGCCTCATGCATGTCAACAAGTACAAGGAATAAGGTTCAATTATAATGGTGAAAATCTTTTCTGTGAAAAACAAATTAGAAAAACAGATTAGCAAAAAGTAAAAAAGAAACAATTTAGCTTGAATGCTTCTTCACAGTTGAAACCTTCTCATCAGTTCCTTAAAAAATGGAAGTGGTTGTTTCGATTCAAAGCTAAAGCCTAAAAACATTTATTAGGCCAACTACAAATTCACAAGATCCATGCAGCAAGCACAGCAGCAGCAAGCACTGCTCCTTCCGCTCCCTTAAATAATTTTTAATAATTTTGTTCATGTTTTAATAAATTAATGCTAGAGAGCTTTGACTAGACCAAATGACAAATGTTGAAGTTTATTCAGAACTCCATTTGCTTTTGTAACTAACTGGAGTGTCTGCTGCAGATTTTTTAAACTGTACAGGTTGGTCCTTGTTATCAGTGGGGATTCCATTCCCTGAACCCCTGTGGATACTGAAATCCGCAGGTACCAAATCCATGGGGATTTGGGCCACCTCAATATTCTATTATAGCACAAGTCTGGTTGGCTCCGGAGGGTTTTCTGAGGCCTGCAGATGCTGCGTGTCTTCATCTTATCAGTATGGGCCCAACAATCAAAGCTGTCCAGATCATTTTGGATCCTGATTTCAAATTTCCGTTCCCACTTTCTCCCTATAATAAGCATTTCCTCTACTCCCTCATCAAGGTCATTTATAAAAATGTTGTACACCAGGGCCCAAGGCAGAGCCCTGTGACACTCCAATACCTCCCCTTCAGGATGATAACCTGCCCCAGTGCCAGGGGTTGTGAAAGGGTGGCAGGAGATGCTGTGGGAGGCAGTCAGGGAGTGTTTAGAGAGGGCAGAATGAGAGGAGGATCTGGCCGGAAGGAGGCAGGCTCAACAGTGGCAGTGCAGGCCGCCATCCTGACTAGAATCTGTCCATGTTCTTATACAGTGCAATCCTGACCTGAGCTGGAACAGGCCAGCTGGCTTGTTGGATATACAACACAGGTTGGAAGCAGGCTGTAGCCTCCATAGGGCAAGGGCACGTTTCTCCTCTTATGCAAAGGTAGGCTACAGCTGCCCAAACGGGGCTGCTCGGAACTGTGCCTGTCCAAGCACACCATGCCGGCCCAAATGTGGGCCATGCAGCCCAGGAACGGGGTTTCGAAGCAGCCTAACAGCTGCATCCAGACTCCAACCCCCTCCCTGGACCACCCTGCCCACAGGGACGCCTTCTTTCCACCCCGTTCTGCCCCCACCCACCTTCCCTCCAGCCCAGAAAAGCCCCTGCTCTGGCTGAACTCGGCCAGCACAGGAGCGGCTTACTGGTTGCTCGTTCCAGCGCTGCCTGTGTTGACACAGTGCTCTTTGCGCTGGTGCAAAAGTGCCTTACGGTACTTTCACGATGGTGTTGGACTGACGCAGGCCACATGTATCGGTCCAAGGGTGGTCTTGGATTGCGCCCTCATTCTCTACAAGCAATTATTTTTTTTGTGTACCTTCAATTAGGCAGTCTGAATTACAGGCATGCGTCACTTAGCAACGTTCTGCCTAATGACTGATTGCATATATGACGTAAACATTTATGATGAATGCACGAGGTATATGATATACATGATGCAGGTTATCATGGAAGAGTTTCAAAAGCCACACCTGCCCAAATTCCCTCTTCTGTAATAGTTAAAGGTATAAGCACTCTGTCCCAGTTTGTATCTGGTAACCCTAGCTTTAAACGTATCTTCGGTTATAGTAACAAGAAAGGCACTTTGGCTAACAAGCTTTAGTATTCTGTATGGATTTAGTAATGAAAATGAACCTTGTAATTTTACTTTTTTCTCCTACTCTTCAATATATAGGTAGACTGTACAGTTCATGAAGTTGGCATGTCCGGTGTCAGCAGAGCCCCCTCCCTCTGGCCCCCAGCTTCCATTTGGCCCCTGGGAGACCTTCAGCCCAATCTTGAAAGTGAAAGCTCTTGCCTTTCTTCTCCCTCCTTTCCGCTGCTCCTGGGCCCCTTTGCCTCCTAGGCTGACTCTTATGGAGCACGTCTGCCTGTGATTTACATCATAGCGCTTCTCAAATAAAGCGTGGGGGGGGGGGGCCCCCCGGGGACGACGAGGACAGGCAATCCTTCTGAAGTGCTGTGCTGATCTCCTGTTTGCAGAAAATCATCTTCCTTCCCCAGCATAGTGAGTGTTGTCGTCCAACTCTCTCTCCCTATCTCTTTGCTTTTGCATGTCAATACTGTGCTTGTTTTACAAATGTGCCAGGAATCGCCAGAATCAAATACAGTTCAAAACTGTAACAAGGGCCCTCCCCAATCCCAAAGATATTTTTTTTAAAAAAAAAAACCTTCCCACAACTAGCTTCCTGCTTACCTTAAAATAAGTAATTTTTTAAAAAAAGTATTTTTTTTTGCACTCTGCGAGGGAGAACAAGCAGGACAACAGATAGAAGTCTCTCTGGTCTTGTGAGGAGAACAGCTATTCCAATCTAATTTTTGATGCAAAATTTGCAAATGAACACAAATGAAGGAGTTGTGCTTGTGTCTCCCCCCTTTCTCCTGAGTTTTATTGCCCTTCATTCAGTGATGTCATGCAGGGGGTACGCGGGGGTACGCGAGTACCGGTTTCTAGGATTACAGCTGGCCCCGCCCATTCGCCCGCCCACTCGTCGACTCCGCCCTCTGCAACGTTTGAATTTCCTGCACGTTTGAGTTGCCTGCATGTTCTCAGAGCCAGGCAGGCAGGCAGGCAGGCAGGCAGCGAGCGGAGCCTTGCCTTGCCTTGCCACTGAAAAATGAGCTGCTCTGGGGTTTTAACATGATGCCAGGCCTCCTTAACATGTTCTGGGGGTACTGTGGAATACTGTTGCAACTGTTGGGTCAGTTTAAAATCATCTGAGGCCTCAAAAAGGGCTTTTTTCATGTCACTTCCTGCCATGACATCACTTCTGGCTTATGACGTCACTTCCGGTGGGCGGGTCCCGACACGTGCCAATCAAAAGTGAGTACCTGTTCTTAAATCATTTAGATGACACCACTGCCTTCATTTATCATTTGGAATGAGGAGTGGCAGAAGAAGAGACGCACTGTGATTGGGTAGAGCAGGGTTCTTATTATAAACTGCCTGAGAAATAGCTATAGGCTTTGTAGGCGCTTATTCTAGGAAGGAGAGGGGAACCGGGAAATTACAGGCCGGTCAGCCTAATGTCTGTTCCGGGTAAGATGGTAGAAAGCCTCATCAAAGATAAAACCTTAAAACATGTAAAAGAACAAGCGTTGCTGAAGGAAAGTCAGCATGGCTTCTGTAAGTCTGGCCTCACAAATCTTTTAGAATTTTTTGAAAAGGTTAACCAGCATGTGGATGCTGGCATACCTGTGGATATTGTATATCTGGATTTTCAGAAGGCATTTGATAAGGTCCCTCACCAAAGACTACTGGTTGAACTTCACAGTCAGGGAATAAGAGGGCAGGTCCTCTTTTGGATTAAAAATTGGTTGGATTAAAAATGAATGGGGGGGGGATCAATGGACAATTTTTAAAATGGCAAGAAGTGAAAAGTGGAGTGCCCCAAGGATCCATCCTGGGACTCATGCTTCTCAACTTGTTCATAAATGACCTGGAAACAGGCATAAGCAGCAAGGTGGCCACGTTTGTGGATGACATTAAACCAGTGATGTCATTCAGGGGGAACGGACCAGAACGGGCGTTCCGAATCCTAACGGGCTCCGTGGCTGGTTCCAGGTTCCTGACAAGTGCCAATCAAAAGTGAGTTCCTGTTCCTAAATCATTTGAATGACACCACTGCATTAAACTTCTCCAAGTGGTGAAAACCAGAAGGGATTGTGAAGAGCTCCAGAGGGATCTCTCCAAAATGGGGGAATGGGCTAGTTCCCTAGAGGATATTGGCAAGGTGGCCACCTGGGCATCTCCCAGTGTAATGCTTTATCAGGCATTACAGGGTAGATGGGGCCGCTTCCACTCAGGCCTCTTTTGGAAGGAGGGTGTTACAGAGAGTGGTGGTGCCTTAGACGACTACCGCCCTCTTCCCGCCCTCTTCTTCAGCTATGACACATCCCATGTGGTCTACAAATGCCCCACCTTCCTCTGAAAGAGAAAACGGAATTCTTACCTGAGAATCTCCTGGTCTGGGAAGAGGAAGGTGGGGCATTTGACCTGCCACAGAGGAGGTTCGGTGTCATACGGGCACCTTATGTTCAGTCACTTCTTTCAGGTGACGTTAATTAGGTTCAGGGGCTATTTTTGTATCCTGGTCCTTTCCCCCATTATCCGTCATTGTTAATTGCCTTCTATCTTCTCTACTGTCCTTTTCAAAGTTTAGTAGGTCAGCTGAGAGGTTACATTACTGCCCTGTTGGGCAAGGTTCTGGGAGGTCTCCTGGTACCAGCTTTCACAGACCACACTGGGGCGTAGGGATGCCTTCCCACATGAAGAGGAGGAGACCTTTGATGAAGTCCAGCCCTGCCTCTGAGAGGGACGGGCATACCCATGTGGTCTACGAATGCCCACCTTCTGCTTCTCAGGAGATTCTCAGGTAAGAATTCTGTTTTCTCTGTATGAATCTGCCATTGTGTAGCAAAATTCATGGAAACTGTATCTAACAAAACTGTAGTCTATTTAAACCATTTATTTTTTGCTGCACTAGTTATCACCCTTCTTATCTCCAGTTCCACACATTTTCCATTGTGGTCAAAAATGAAGGGCACCAGTGATGTCTTCATTGCTCTTCAGTTAAAACTCAATGTCATGCTAAAGCAAGTAGCAACAAAGCATGAAATCAAATGGACAGCTGTAGGTCATAGCCCTTTTCTGCAAAAGTATTCAGCTGTCACATTCTTCATTCGGACCTATGCAGACACAGACAAGAAGCATGACTAATGGGTTTAAAGGGCAATTGCTCAAGGACACAAGCTTCCATGAAATCAAAAACTGAAAACTGATTCCTCCTTTCAGCAAAACAGATACATCAAATCAAAATGGATTACTTTTTGACACAACACTGCTTACTCGTTCATCACTTATCTAAAGCTGTACACACAGCCAATCAAAAGTGGCTCCTTTCCCCATTTCTTGATTACGATTCCCACCACTTATGCATTTAAATGCTTCAGTACCAAATTCTGATTCACTCAGGGCCCAATCCTTTGGGCCTTACCGCGGCCAGCATGCTCATACTGCATGAGCTAATGTTTCAAAAGGTGCCGTAAGGTACCTCCAGTGCTGGCCGAATGCCAGCCCAATGCTGGCCCCACACCACCCAGAGGTAGCAGTGCAAACTGGTGAGCAGTGAGTGCACCCCTCGCTGGAGTCTCTTCCTTTTCATGTGGGACAGGAGGGTGTTCCTGAGCGGGGGAGGAGTGGAGTGGGACCAGAGGTGAGGTTCGATGCCAATCCTGACCTCTGTGTAATCTTAAATCAGCCAAGGCAGCAATATATCAATCTTTGACTGACAATGGGGATTGAGGTCACCTGTTCAGTACAGCTGCATGCCTCAAATTCTAGTAGCAAGCAACACAACACCCACAACACAGCATGATAAGCATTAAGCACATATGACATATTTTCAATGTCCCATGTAGAAAAGCCCTAACTCAATGCGTGGTTCTGCTCACACAGTCCCATAGGATTTTCAGTAAAGGTTAGAGATAAGCAAAGTTAACTTTAAACAACATTTCTGCAGAGCAAAACAAAATTTACACAGTCCCTAAGTGTTGATTGGTGATAAACTAAAATGGGGGCACATTTCCAAAATACCGTATTTCCCCAAGTATAAGACGCACCAATATATAAGACGCACCTTAATTTTGGGGCTGGAAATTTGAAAAAAAATGTTCGTTCGCTCCCCTTTCCTGGAGGGGCTGCTGCGTGTGGAGTTGTCCTCCCCTCAGCCCCAGAGCACAAAGCAACTGGGTGCACGTCGACTCCTTCGCCCTCAGCAGCTCAGCTCCTCCGGCTGGAGGGCTCTCCTCTGGCAGAGGACAGCTCGGCCCTTTAAGACAAGCGGGAGTGCGGAGAACCGCGCTCCCGCTTATCTCAAAGGACGGCAAGTGGCAGCGTTGCCACCGTGTCTTTCAGGGGATCGGATGCACGTGCATCCGATCCC
>JAJKFI010000080.1:4898104-4927341 GCA_029204185.1 Lerista edwardsae
ATTGTTTGAAAAAAGGTGCGTCTTATACTTGGGGAAATACGGTACTTCCTTCCACTGCCCAGCACTCAATTTTGCGTGAGTGAATGTGTTTGAGAAAGAACGAGAGAGCAGGAAGAGACCTTTAGAAGAAAATTATGGCACTCCACAACACACTTCAGATGACATATCACCCCTTCATAGCCGGCATTCAGGTGGTGGCAGCAGCCCTCTACTATGAACCTCTACAGCTACAGTGTCAGTGTTTTTATTTTCTCTTAATTATGGATTAACTCACACAATTTTGCATTATCATGAGTAGGTTGCATTACAAGCAATGGGTTTGTAGGCCTATTTAGGGAAGACAACAGTGTTGTTCTTTTTAAACAACCAACACTTAACATTCAGTTTTGACCCACACAAGACTTGACTTCACTGGTGTCCCTGTGCTACATCATTACACAGTTACTGAGGTGGGGGGCAAGCCATAACCACATGACTTACACTTTGCTTTTGTAATTCTGTGACATGTGTCTGCTAGAACACTGGATCCTGGGAAAGGTACACATTGTGATCGCCAGGGGCACTATTGATACAGTAGTAGCATTTTCAAGAACTGGGTTCTTGAAATGGTACAGTTCAGTAATTGAAATTGTATTAAAAACAACACCCCAGGCCAGCCCACTTCCCAGAACACCCACCCTGCCCCATTCTGCCCTCCCTCCTGCATTCCCTCTGCCCAGCACCAGCTGAACTCGTTCCTCGTATGAGGCCTACAGCCATGCAAACTGATATACTACTACTTTATGTTTTTATACTGTTTTTGAATGTGCAAAGGACTTTACATGCTTTAATAAGTTGATTTTGTCCTTAAACAGCTCTGTAAGGTAAATATAATAGTATTATCTTCATATTGCAGTTGGTGAGTTGAGGCTGAGAAGTGATTGGACTAAGTTATAGTACTTCATGCTTATTTTTAAGTATACCTTTCATATGAACATACATTTAAAACAACAGTGAAAAGAAAGTGGTAAGGGAAATAGTGGGGGAGGGAGGAGACAGAATTCCGTTAGAGATTCAAAAACATAAGACATATCAAAAAGACATAAGGAAAAATATGTTGATCAAGGGACAAAGCATTTTAAAAAATCCTAAGGAGGCCAGAGAGGGAAAAGAAGTATGGATGAGAATGATTGGGAACCACTGCTCTAACTGTGAAACCAGCCAGGGAAGCCACTGAATACTCACAAAACCCACCACCCGATACAATGCATAGGATCGATTGTAACCCTGTTGGGAAGCTGTGGCCATTGGTCCAGTAATTCAAGGAAGCCAACAGTTTAAAAAGATTGGGAACCACTGGGCTAGATCATCTTCCCACTTTCCTTTTTACTTGCTCTTCTGCTTCAGTTCCCCCTCCCCCAATCATTTTCAAATACAGAATGTGAGGACAACATGGAATGGCTGTGTGCACTGCTGCTGAGTGGCAGCTGGTGGGTGGTGGCAGCTGCCTCCCGTCTGGCCACCTGCTAATCCATCATCTGAAGCAACCATTTCAGGTCACCTCATAATAAGGTCAGCCCTCACAGGCTGTGAATGCAGTGGCAATCTCAGCATGCAATGATTACGCAAATAAGGTTTTGGTTGTATCTGGTTTTTCATGTGGAAGTTGCATAATTTGCCACCTTATGGCTCTTTTTTATATAAGACTAGTGTTTTGGTACCCGGCGTTGCCCGGATAAGAAATGTTATCGGGACTGTCACCAATCACGGGACTGACCCCCACAGTGTTTGTCAGCAGGCCACACGGCATGCACGTGCCGAGTTTGGTGCCAATCGCTCCAGATGTTCCAGCAGGGCATAGTGGACGTTTTGTTTAGCAGCCCTTCTCGCCCCCCATGCCGAACCCAGACTCCAATGGCGTCGGGAGCGTCGCTGTTCATCTCGGTGACCCTGGAAAGTACGGACTCGATGCCGATTTCAGGCGTTTTTGGACGTCTTCATGTGGGGCCCCCTGCCCCCCCACCCCCCAGGGGGGCTTGGGGGGCCTGACCCCCACAATGTATACCCAGAATCCAACGGCGTCAGGAGTGTCGCTGCTCATCCTGGCGACCCCGGAAACTACAGATTCAACGCCGATTTCGCCCACTTTCGACTGTTTTCATGCGCGGCCCCCCACGTACCCCTGCCCCCGGGGGCGCGAGGGGGGCCTGACCCCCGCAGTTTTTGTTGCCAGGCCGCAAGGCATGTATGTGCCAGGTTTGGTGCGCGTCGCTCGAGGCGTTTCAGCAGGGCATTGCGAACATTTTGTTTCGCATCCCTTCTTGCCCCCCACACCGAGGGGGGACCAAAACCGGACTCCAATGGTGCTGGGAGTGTCGCTGCTTGTCCTGGCGACCCCGGAAACTACAGATTTGATGCTGATGTTGGCCATTTTCGACTGTTTTCACATGGGGCCACCGCGGACCCACGTGTGACCCCACCCCCGGGGGCGCGAGGGGGGTCTGACCCCCGCAGCGTTTGTTGCCAGGCCACAAGGTGTCTGCGTGCCAAGTGTGGTGGCGACCCTGGAAAATACAGATTTGATGTCGATTTTGGGCATTTTCAACCATTTTCACGTGGGGACCCCCGCATACCCCCGTGTAACCCCACCCCCGGAGACTCGAGGGAGGCCTGACCCCCACAGCGTTTGTCACCAGGCCGCAAGGTGTCTGCGTGCCAAGTTTGGTGTCAATCGGTCTAGGCATTGCGGAGCCTATGCGGAACACACACACACACACACACACGCTCTTCTTTGTTTATATTTATCTTATATTACACAGGGATGGACAACATATGCAGTATATAGATTATGTAAAGAGATTGTCACAATTACGTCTATAAAGATTAATGTAATTCAGAATTTTGGTTGGTTGGGTGCTAGTTTTAAAAACCTAGAAGATGCCAAACCACAACTAGCGGATAGTTGCATTTATTTGACCAGTCAAGCCATTATTTTCAAATGTTAAAAACAGCATTAACACATCCAAGAACTTGACGACACTTTAACTTTTTTTATTTGCACAGTGATAAGAACTAGAGTGTGAATTCAAAGCAGAAGCCAGTAAATCAGGAAAATAAAAATTGCAGGTACTTAAATGGCTGTCATGCTAGCATTCATAAAATTAACTGTAAAATTAAATAATGTAGTAAGCTGTAAATCAGCAGAGCAGTCTATATGGCCAGTTAATCATAGTTATAGGATAGGAATCGAGGCAAACACCAATGTTGGGGTATGTTATTGAGGTACCTTGCATTGTATAGAGGCAATATATTTCCCTTTTCTTGGTGTGCAGGGAATACTAAGTCTGCCTGGAGATTCTGCTAGAAATCCCACACAATCAAATAGCTAGGGACTGGCATTATATGTATATATTTGACAATGGAGGTTTGCATACAATGATGATTATCTAGTGTCACAACTCTTCAACATAGCAACTTCCAGTGCAAACATAAATATTTGTATCTTTTTATGCAAATGAGGGTGCAGTCCAACTGCATCTCTATATCAACGCATTTTGCTTACATTGGCCCAGGGCTCTGACAAACGTGCCATAAGGCACATCTGCGACAGCGCAAAATGCACTGGGCTGGCGCAGGGACTCACCGACCTAGCCACACCACCAAGCTGTCGAGTAAGCTGGCCCCAGGCTGGCTGAGTTCAGCCAGAGCAGGGGTACTGCGAGGGCAGGGGGAAGGTGAGAGCGGTGCAGAATGGGGCAAAGGGAGGGAGGGCTGGCCCGGGAAAGGAGCTGGAACAAGGCCATTGGGCTGGATCCTACCCCCCCATTCCTGGGCCAGGTGGGCTTGATCTGGGCACTCAGATTCTAACAGCCCCATAGGACTGTCTGGGGATTACCACAAGATAAGGGGACAAAAGTCCCCTTGCCCTACGGTGAGCTCCATCCACCTCCTATAACGGGTACAGCTAAAGATGTAAAATTTTGGAAATTTTGAAGACCCACCCACCCTCAGTTTTTTCTGGGTTTTTGGGGGGGAAATTTTGGAAAAATTGAAAAAAAAAAGCTACATTAGCACTTTTTTTTTTCCTTTTCCAGATTGAAAGTCATCTTTAGAAACATATGTTACTTTAGGAACATAAAATATGACTATGGACAATTTGACTTGGCATAAAATTATCACAACTAGCATATTAAAAATATAGTGTATCCAAGCAATTATTACAAACAGAATTCACTTTTTTATAATATTTATTTGTAATTGTAACAAATGGAGCAACAATCTCCTGAACGGTTTACTAGTTTATGTGGAACAGACAAAAAAACCTCCACAAAACAATTTTTAAAAATCCAGAAGTAACAATTATTCATGTTTCCTCTCCACAGTATTAAATAAAAAAAATACCATTCTCATAAAAAGAATTGAAGAGGGGGGAAGTATATAGAAGGGAGTGGGACTAAGTTTCAATGAATGGGCATGAAATTTAATCAGAATCATTTTCTGAGCTGTAATTATCAGTATCAGTTTCAGTCTCTGCTTCTGCAGTTACCCTGTTGTGTCTGTCCTTATCACAGTTATTATGGACTTCTAAAAACTAAAGCCTTGTCCAGATTAAAAAAGCTTCTCTACCCTTTCACATGCCAGTTTATTTCTTGATTTAGTGTGTTTCCAGACATAGAACAGATTCTTTCACATGCTGCAGAGGATGGAGGAGTCTGAAGAAGGTGAGAAGCAAGAGGAGTCAGAGGCTGTGTTGCGGGAGGGAATGTGTTTGGCAGAATCCCAGATTGTATTCCTGGACCAAATCCCTGAAGATATTCTATATTCTGCAACATTTGAAAGTACCGTCCCAACATCAAGTCCTAAATGTGATGCTTGTTTTGTAATCCAGTCAAATGCCTTAACAGTGCTATCACCACCTTTGAATCTTGAATCTTTGCAGCAGCATGAATTGGATGGCAACAAAATTCTTCCCTTTTTAAAAATAAAATCTTTCACTTTACTTTCTTCTATAGTTGTAAGTGGAGCTATACTGAGATTTTCAAACACAGTTGTTTTTATCTTGGTCATTAGATAAGGAATTTCTGACAAAAGTGCACTATCTGATTCAGATGCAGTGATTGCTGCAGCAATTGGTTTTAGAATCTTCAGAGAATTTTGCAGCTGAACCCAGAAGACATCCTGATCAAGAACAGTGTTTCTTATACTCCTTGGTACTTTAAGATATTCAGCTGTTACTGTTTCTTGAAGAGCTTCTTTGTTTTTTTTAGTAAACTTTCAAAGGAGATCACCACTCCAGCCCACCGAGTTTTACTACAGAGCTTCAATGTCACTATTTTATTCTTTGCATTTTTTCTACTTGCTGCTTCTTGAAAACTGCAGTTACAATATTGTTGTAGAGGGTGTTCAAGGGTCCAGTAAGCAGTTAGTGGTAATTCTTGGTGGGAAACACTTCTTGGCTGGAGTTCAACTGTTGGCAGCCTCTTAAATGTGGCTTTGTACCCCAATGTGGTTATTTTGGCCTTCTAGGGAACACTTGCATTGCTATGCTCAATGGTCAGACGCACATAATGCAGGACCTGGAAAGGGAAGGTTAGACCAGGATGTCATTGAACCCCATCAAGGAGGGGAAAGTTGTGGACATTCTCCCTGCCCCAAACACATGTACAGACCTGACTCCATTTTGGATCTCATCCTGAGAGTGAACGCTATTAAGAATTGATGCCAGACATCTGTAAAGTCTCCTTTCCCCTCAGAGTCTTAAGAAATGCAAATCTGGTCTCTGACAAAAGGTGTATACAATGACAAGTCTTGCCTGCTCACCTGGACAATTCTTCTCAGACTCTGCTAAGAAGCCTCCCATCCTGAATCTAAGCAGGGGTCAGGGAACTTTTTTACCTGTTACCCCAAAATATATTTAAATATGCCGACGTTACCCCCTTGATGCTTAACTCCTTCACTGTAAACAAGACTCTTTCACCACATGAACGCATCGGCTTTCCCAGAAGGAAGAAGTTGGCAAGCGCTCCTGATGGTCAGGAGCTAACTTACTCCCATCTCACAACTTTAGCCAAGGTTAAAATGAACGCACCAAAAGATGGAACTCATCCATTTTCTGCTCCGCAAGGATGAGAAACGCAGCGCTTCTCTCCTGGGCGCCCCTCCCAACCCCCACACACTCATTTGGGGTATCAGTGCCTGAAGCGGCTGCTGTCACCCCCTTCACCTGACACACAATGTCCAGCAGTGCTCACAAGATTGAAATGACTGGTCAAACTTCAACATACCTTAATAATGCAATAAGGTCAGAATTGCAGGAGTGGAATATACCCACTTCTCTGATCTTTTTTATAAGGATCAATGGGCCTTTCACAAAAATCAAGGCCAATGAAACCTATCACATTTGCGCATCATTTTCATCCTGTTCTAAACTTCACGGAAGTGAACACCATGTGCCTTTCCAAGGATAGAATCTGTGCCATCTCAGCTAATTTGGATCTCCATGCCCATCTTATTAGAGAAGGGTATCTAACATCTGCAAACTATGCTTCTACGGGGGGGGGGGGAACTACATTTCAAACATTAACTCAGTCCTTCCAAACCCCTGCTCCCTCTGCGCAAGTCCACAACGCTCCTGCCAAAACCTCTCTCCCATCCCCAAAGTATTTCCCAGGACCTCGCCCCCTCCCATACATGAGCCACGGCCCCAACTCGGCGGCTGCAGCTACCACCAGACCGGAAGAGCGAGCCAACGCAAGGCTGGCCCCGCCAACTCACGTGACTTCTCCTGTGTCTTAAAATATTTTATTTATCATGTTAAAATACAACATTCCATGATCAATTTTTTCTTTTTCTTTTTTTCAATTTTTCCAGTTTTTTAGAAAAAAACAAAAAAACAGAAAAAAACTTTTTTCCTAATTTTTCCGGTTTTTTCCCAGGCCTTCACATCTCTAAGTACAGCACAGAATACAGTGCAGGCCAGCCAGCCTGCCTATTCCAGCACAGGAAAGAAATGACAATCTATTGTCATAGATTAATCATTAGGCATTAATGATATAGAGTTAATCATTAGGCATTCCCTTAAGTTTACAAATTTATTTATATTTAACAACTCTTTCTTACAGCTGGTTTCTGTCATTCTTTTGGCACATTTTCTGAAGCTGTTTTAGACATTGGCTTAGATTACTGCAGAGATTATTGCAGAGAAGTACTATAGGGCTTACTATGAATGGCAGCAAATGAAACACATTTTCTCTTTAGAGAGGAACAGAGCTACAGTATACTCTGCGTTTTGTGTGTGTAATTATAGATTGACTTTTTTGTGGTCTGCTATGGCAGTTGACCTTTCTTGTGGATGGGTTACTTTCCCTCAGAGGCATGCAGCTTCAGCAGCAGCTCCAAAAACTGCAAATATACTGACCTCTCTAGAGCAGTGGTTCCCAAACTGTGGGTCAGGACCCATCAGTGGGTTGCAATCCAATTTCAGTTGGGTTGTGAAGCACTTAGAGTAACCCATATTTTCAATATAAATATGGGAAAATGGAATGCTGGAAAGGAGGAGAACTGTGTAGTTGTTTTGTTTGTGTCATTTTCAGGTTAATGACATTACTTCAAGTGGGTCCCAAGACAAGTATCATTCTAAAAAGTGGGTCCTGGTCTAAAAAGTTTGAGAACCACTGAACTAGCCCATAAGTTGCTTCATTAAATAGTAAGTTGAGTAATCTTGGTTGTTTACTTCAATAACACTGAGGGCGCAATCCTATGAAAGGAAGACCTTTCTAGCAGAGGAAGACCTTCCTATATATAGCAGAACCTTCTAGCGAGTGGTTCACGAGCAGCGAGTGCTGTCCTGCAACGAAGTGCCTCGTCCGTGACCAAGTGCCAGGTAACAAGCGCATTATGCATCTGTGCGAGTTAAGCAGCAGGGCAAGGAAGCCAGGGCCCCAGACTCTGCCCTTCTCTGAGAAGCAGGGCAGCTCATTCCTAAATAAACACAGAGATGGAGCCAGACAGATAGCAGTTGGGTGGGGGCTATCCAGTGTTTTGCACAGAGTACCACATGTATGACTATATGCCTCTGGGGCATAAGTTGTGGGTGTGTCCTCGGTGCAAGGAGCTCCAGGGACTCAGGGAACGCATCTGTTCCCTAGAGGCCTTGGTTGCGGACCTGGAGAAGCAGAGGAAGGCAGCGAGGGTCCATGGTGAGACATCCGGGGACTTGCAGGCTTCGTCCCACCCTCAGATGGGCAGCTCATTAGCTGCTGGGGAAAGGAGTCTCAGGGCTGGAGGATGTCAGCCTGGAACAGAGGGAATCAATCCCCCAGCGGGGACCCCTTCTTCCAGGGATGAGCCCGCATCCAGTCGCACTAAGGATGCCCCTCGGCAGGAGGGGGGTCATGGTCTCCTTGTAGTGGGCGATTCTATAGTTAGGAATATAGAGAGGGGGGTCTGTGATGGATGTGAGGACTGCATGGTGGCTTGCCTGCTTGGTGCGAAGGTTGAGGACATCATGTCTCATCTAGATAGGCTGGTAAGGAGTGCTGGGGAGGAGGTAGCAGTTGTGGTGCATGTTGGCACCAACGACGTGGGGAAATGCAGCTGTGAGGTCCTGGAAGCCAAATTTAGGTTGCTAGGCAGGACGCTGAAGGCCAGGACCCCCAAGGTAGCATTCTCAGAAGTGCTACCCATTCCACGTGCAGGGCCGGCTAGGCAGGCAGAGCTCAGGGGTCTCAATGCGTGGATGAGACGGTGGTGTCGGTAGGAAGGATTTAGATTCGTTAGGCACTGGGGAACATTCTGGGACAAGCCAGGCCTGTACAAGAGGGATGGGCTTCACTTGAACCAGAATGGAACCAGGCTGCTGGCGCTTCACATTAAAAAGGTGGCAGAGCAGCTTTTAAACTGATCCCTGGGGGAATGCCAACAGAAGCTGAGCAGGGTCCGGTTTGGAACTCCTCATCCCTATGGGAAGAGGAGGGTGGAGGAGTACCAAAGAATAATGGAGGAGTAGGAAACAGAACTTCAAACATGAGTGTAACTGACAGTTTGTCCAGTAGAAAGAGAGGAGGGGAAAAGGGATCAAAAAAGAGTCCCTCCTTAGGGAACCCCGTATATAAGTGGTGTTATGCAAATGCCCGAAGGGGGAACTGGAATGTTTGGTGGCTAGGGAAAACATTGATATAGTAGGCCGACAGAAGAGAGGCACTGCACGGGCGCAACAGGACCGGCACTGCCAGCAATGCCAGTCCTGTTGCCTTAGCGCTAATGCGGGGGGGGGGCTGCTAGGTGCTCCTGTGTCAGCACTAAGGCCTTAGCCATCATTATTTTATGAATATGAATAAACTGTCCCAGAAGAAAGGAATTTACAGTTAATCTGAATGACGCTAGAATCTTTCAATGAAAATATGCACTACTTTTAATCATACATGCCTGTGAGTGACAACAGCATAGATCAGACCTATTTGTCACGGCTGGAAATGACTAGTTATCTTATCCTGCTATGCAAGCAACTAACAGCCCAGTCCTAAGCTGCCTGAGTGCTGCAGGTAGCCAAATGGCTACCAATGTATCCAGCAGCAGCCAGGCAGCCACCAGATGCACCCTGGGAGAAGTTAGGAAGGGCTGTTTGGGTTGCGGTATCTGCTCAAGTTCTTCTGCCGTGAAGACAGACGCAAAGAATTCATTTAATTTCTCTGCAATCTCCAAGTCCCCTTTTATCTCCTCTTTCCCTCCCTCACCATCCAGCAGACTGACCAGACTGCCTCTCTGGCAGGTTTCCTGCTTCTAACATATTTGAAGAAGCTTTTATTATTCCCCTTTATGTTGCTAACCATGCGTTCCCCAAACTCTTTCTTGGCCTCCCATATCACCTTCTTACTTGTCTTTTGCCAGAGTTTATGTTGTTTTTTATTCTCCTCACTGGGGCCAGACTTCCATTTACGGAAAGAAGCTTCCTTGCTCTTTACAGCTTCTCTAACTTTGTTCGTCAGCCATGCAGGCACCCTCCTGGACCTTGTTGAGCCCTTCTTTCTTTGCGGTATACACTTCCACTGGGCCTCTACTACTGTTATTTTAAACAGCCTCCACGCAGCCTGGAGAGACTGGACTCTTTTTACCTTCCCTTTCAACTTCTTTCTAACTAGCTTCCTCATCTGAGGGAAATCTGCCCTTTGAAAGTCAAGGGTTCTTGTGTCAGATTTGCTCTGCACTCTTTCCTGGACATGCATGGCAAAACCAATTGCAGCATGGTCACTGTTCCCAAATGGCTCAGTAACACTTACATCCCTAACTAGGTCCGGAGTACCACACAATATTAAATCCAGAGTCGCCTGTCCTCTGGTGGCCTCTATGACTAGCTGCTCTAAGGCACAGTCATTTAGCACGTCATGGAATCCGGTCTCTCTTTCTTGACCAGAGCACCAGTTGACCCAGTCGATATGAGGATAATTGAAGTCCCCCATGATTTCAATCCTGTCTCTCTTGGTCAACATCCTGATTAGTTTCCTCATTTCAAGGTCACCTTCCAGTTTTTGATCTGGAGGACGATAGCACCCCCCCCACACACACACACACACACTATTACATTGCTCTTATGGCCTGGTAGTTTAACCCAGTTTCTACTCTGCTGGATTCTATCCCTTCTTTGATATAGATGGCCACCCCACTGCCAACACGCCCTTCCCTGTCCCTCCTATAGAGTTTATAGCCTGGGATTGCCGTATCCCACTGGTTCTCTGCATTCCACCAGGTTTCTGTTATGCCTACTATATCAATGTTCTCCCTAGCCACCAAACATTCCAGTTCCCCCATCTTTGCTCGGAGACTTCGGGCATTTGCATAATAACACCTATATACGGGGTTCCCCCCCATATATAAAAAGAGGAGGGACTCTTTTTTGATCCCTTTTCCCCTCCTCTCTTTCTACTGGACAAACTGTCAGTTACACTCACATTTGAAGTTCTATTTCCTACTCCTCCATTACTCTTTGGTACTCCTCCACCCTCCTCTTCCTGTAGGGATGAGGAGTTCCGAACTGGACCCTGCTCAGCTCCTGTTGGCATTCCCCCACTACAAGGAGACCATTTCGGGGTGGGTGGAGAGGGAGGAACTGTGTGGGGAGGGATGGAGCGAGGTGGGACTGGTGAGGACTTCCATTGATGAATCCTAACCTTCCTATTGGACCACGCAACCTGACATGGAGGCCCTCATATTTGTGCAGGCAAAATAATCAGTCCAGCAGCGCCGGCCTTGTGCCAGTTGAGTATTGGCGGCGCGCGGTCAGTGCAGGGCCTCGTCAAGGGCATTCCAGAGGTGTGCCAGGGGCGTAATTGGGCAGCGCAGTGGGCGGAGATGGGGATTGTGACACAAGACAGCTGTAGTGCCAAATCCTAAAGCCTCGGCGGCCGCTGGTTTGCACTGCTCCTGCGCAGATGCACATGCAAAACAGCAGGCACAGATCTGAGCAGCCCCACTGGGATGACTGGGGCCTATGCGGGTGTAAGGGGAAAACGTCCCCTTGGCCTGCACTTTGTTGCTGCTGTCTCCTAATGGGCTTTAGGATACAGCCCTGTTATGTTGGCCTTATTATGTCGTCTTTACTTAGGATTGAGCTGCCTGATAAGTTGCAGGGGTGAAAAGTAGGGGGGGTGTCTTACTATAATTTTGCAAACAGGAATGCAAGGTTTAAGTAGAACCCATGACTATAATCTATAAATAAATATAATATTCTGACACTTCAGTGGACTACAACAGCAATTACTGATAAGGCCAAAGGACATGTCACTGTTTCTGTTGTTCTAAACAAATAATCCCCTCAGTAAAAAATGTTATTTCTCCCCCGGCTCCCCAAAAAAGAACAGAAGCTATTCTGTTGGCTCCTTAGCCATGTACTGTTATGCTTTCTTCAGAGTTGCCAAGTACAGTGCCTTTAATAAAACTATACCTCAGTTACTTTTAAGGAAAAAATGCATAAGAATATGTATGTGGTCCACCTCATATCTAGACAGATGCCTTTGACTTACATGTTAATAATAAGCATTATTGTGCATTGAGAAATACTGCCTATATCACATAAATAGGGAAAGCCTGAACAGACAGGATTAAAAATGTTAGAAGCTATTAGCAATTCCAGAGATACTACAATGGCTTCAAAAATCTCCTTTGACAATATCTCAGGAATTGATGAAAATCTGTGCAACTAATAACAGAAAACAATATCACTTCAAATTTATGGTTTGCTATTTTATATTGCTTTTATTGCATTTTAAATTCTTGATACTGTTAGTTTGGGCATTTTTCAAATCAGATAAAGGTAAAAAAATTAAAAATATATTTATATCACTTCAAAGTGTTAGGAAGTGCAATGTTTAGGGGTATCTTCTCAGAAGTAAACATTTTAAGTTTAATGGGGTTTACTCCCAAAAAGTGTGTGTGTAGGATTGCCACTTAACATACTTCACAGACATTATCTCAGCAATCTATACAACCAACACATAAAGTAGGCCATTATTATTCCCATACTGTGGTGTGTGTTCCTGTGTGTGTGTAGAAGACTGACTAAATAGATAACTTCATTTATTTTTTAACTGCCTTATTTTATTTACTGGTATTGTCTGCATTCATTAAGTTACTAAGTAATACACTATGTAATACACTATGAAGCGATGTATCTTTAAAAATGAAGAATTCTCCACAGTACTTTTTCGTTTCCTGTTAATATCATGGCGTTAGAAAATGGTGCATAAATACAAGTTAGCTAACCTCCCTTGGCAAAGAACAAACTTGCCTTAAATTAGAGAGCATTCTTGCAGACCTATACCTTGCACATCTCAGCCAATAAACACGGTAAGTAAAGTGCGTTGCCTTGTATATAAACCTAGCACACTTAGTTTATATCAGTATTGTTTAGGGATCAAAAACTGCTGTTGGGTCATGGACATATGACAAATTGTTTTGCATTAATAAACAAGGTTCAGACCCAAACAAAATAAGACCTTTGGCCTGGTTCTGAGATTTACTCATCTTCATTCCTTGCCATACCGAGCATCCCTTCACCAACTCCATAAGCATACTTGCGAGAAAGCAAACAGCAAAATTTAAAACTGCTGCTCTCTAAGCTTCTACAGCTATTTCTGGTCTTCCCTGGTGTGAGGTGGAAACTTACCGCAGTGAGCAGCTGTTCCCTGTCTTCTTTCCATCTCTAACACATTTGCTGCAAGACAAGGGGGAGCACCACACAGCCACGTGCACAGTAACATTGCCCAGCTCCTTTCTTCTGTTCTTTTATTAGGTGCCTTTCTACGGATTATTCCAGAAGTAAACATATTATAAACAGTACAAGTTATGTAAGAAATTAATTTTAGAACCTCATCATGCTTTTGTTTATTTATGTCTCTCTTGCCTGAGAACGATAGGCATATATGAGAGATTGCCTCCAAAGTGACTAATCACCACTGATTAATGCTTAGGACAGTGGTATTCAATTGTTTTTAGACTGAGACCCACTTTTTAGAATGGCACTCGTGTTGGGGCCCACTAGAAGTGATGCCATTAACCTGGAAGTGAAGTTGTGGCAGGAAGTGACATCATCAAGCAGCAAGTGCTGTCATTGTAACATAATAAAATGGCACTCCTGAAATGTAAATTGGCATTCTTGAACTGCAGCAATTGTACAGTCATGAAACATCCCTGACAGAAAGCAAGATTAGGACAAAATATGATGTAAAAGTCCTGAACTAAATTTAAAAAAAAAAAAAAAAAAACTTCACTTGAGAATTCAAACTGTTTACACTCACAAAAGAACTATAACAGGAGTAAGGACTGCAGTTTCCAAGATGGCTGCTCTGAACAACCCACTTAACATCAGGTTGCGACCCACCAAGTGGGTCCCGACACACAGTTTGAATAACACTGGCTTAGGGCATACAATTGAAACCAGGCTATTGGAATAAATAAAACTGCATAACCAATTCCAAATTTAGAGATGCAAAATTTGGGCATATAATCTTAAACCAGTACAGGAGAATCCAATAACATCTCAAAGTTCTTTAGCAAAAGCAAAGCAAAATCTATTGTTTCACCTGGCTCTCTCACAGACAAAGGACGTGCCCGAGGTGGGGAGGAGGCATGACAGAGCAGTGCCATGGGCAGAGACCGGGCAGAGATGGGACACAGCCTAACTGCTATCTTATGGAATTTCCATATATTACCATAGCAATGTAGGATGAGTCTAAAAGAATGACACTGACTTTACTCAGGTAAAGTATGAAACTGGACTTATTCTGTGTTCTATGGGTTGATTGAGGGACGTGGTGGCGCAGCAAGTTAATCCGCTGTTGCTGGGCTTTCGACCGCAAGGTTGGGAATTCGAGACTGCGTGACGGAGTGAGCTCCCGTTGCTTGTCCCAGCTCCTGCCAACCTAGCAGTTCGAAAGCACCTAAAATGCAAGTAGATAAATAGGAACCACTTCGGTGGGAAGGTAACAGCGTTCCATGGAGTCATGCCGGCCACATGACCACGGAAGCATATCCTCGGACAAAAATGCCGGCTCTACAGGCTTTGAAACGGAGATGAGCACCGCCCCCTACAGTCGGTCACGACTAGACCATTCGGTCATGGGGAAACCTTTACCTTTACCTTTATGGGTTGATTACTGAGATTCAGATGCTGACCTATATATCACAATCTGGGGAAAGATTTCTTGAAAAAGATTTAAACAGCAATGCTGTTTAAACTCTCAGTTTTTGATCACAACTGGGATTTTAAAAGCTTCTTCTGCCTGTAGCATAACCTTGGATCAAGAGATTTAAAGTTTTGCCTACATTCAGTAGCATTCATAGAAACTGCATACTAACACCCACTTTTGCAAACTTCAACATTTCCAATTGAATTTAATATGCTTTCAATTCCTCATCTCTGCTTAGAATAAACGATGTTCAGTACTAAGTACTTTGGAGTCATAATTAGTGAAAAGATTAAAAGGCTCCCTCCTGTGTGTGTGGAATAGTTACAAGCAAACAGATGCAGCTACTTCAAGCCTAGAATAATTTGCAAGTTGGATATAGAAAAGCACCGACAGCTGGCTGTCATCTTACTGGGATAGTCTTCAGCTTCATCAGCTTAGAGCAGCATGAAACTTGTAAAATAAGCTAGCCTATCAGAGGTGGATTGAGGTAAACTCAGTGGTGTTCCTAAGGGGCGGGGAATGTTAGTGTGCAGGAGTGGTGCAGGAGCCTCAGCTCCTGTGTAACATGACCCCTCCCCCTGGGGTCCACCAGAAGTTATGTCATGGCCAGAAGTGCCATCGTTGTGTTACCAGAGCCTGCTGTTTTCCCGAGAATGCAGCAATGTTGGGTTATTTCTCAGTCATTTTCCAATAGCAAAGTGAATCCGGAAGAAAAAAAGCCTATTTACAACCTTGACCCAAGGAAAATAATGACACAGTCACAGAGATGTGCAATATGTGGTGGGTCCCAACCCATGGTTTGGGAACCATTGCTCTATGCTTTTCCAGAAAAGATATTAACACTGAAAAGAAGCTTAAATAATTGTATGGAATTGTATGGAAATGCAATTATTCTTCAGGCCGTAACCACACAAACTCCAAAGAAATTAAACTGATGGCTACCTCTGGGTTAATTTTTAAAAGGGCCATAAAGATGAAAATAAAGACCAGATGTTCCTTCCCAAATCTATGTTAAATTAGCTCCATTTCAGCACAACGTGGAAAAATCCATTTAGAAATGCATGTTACTGAAACTAATACACCTCTTATATGTTTCTCAAGAGCTAAAACTAACACACAGTGATATTTATTCTTTTTCAATTTCTCATACTGTCTGTTGCAAAGAACTAAAACATTTTTAAAAGACTGCAGTGCCTCCACCTGTTACAAGAACTGTTTCTCCATACCTGCAATGATGAAGATGCAGGTTACAGCCACCAGGACCACCCAAAGACACAAAGAACATTTGAAGGCTGGGACCAGCTTGCCAATGCAAAACCAATGCCATCAGACAAAACTCTTATAAATCCAGCAGTTTATTACAGAAAAGTAGACAAAGAACATTAAAAGTAACAGAACCAAAATTCTCCTCATTTCTTAAGAAATGCCTTTCTTTACAGCTTGGCTAAAATGGGATCACCAGGCAAAGCACCAAACCCGCATGTCCTTAAAGTCCTTTGGTTCAGGAGGCTTTTTTTATACTAATCAGAATAATTAAGCTTTGGATTTTTTCAAAGTAACATCTAAGTCATATTAATACTAATAATGTCACATCACCTCCGGAAGATTTATTTTATGTTTTGCAATGTTTCATGTTTTACTTCATCTGAAAAGGAGATGACTCACCAATTCTGCTTGAAACGGATCCAAAATTATGTGTACACCAATATGCTAGCGAATGCTCCACTCACTCTGTTTACACTAAAATTCCTAATAAATACAGCATTACTTCTTTCAGCTTTCCCATTCATACTCTTGGCTTATATGATGCTTCCATAGGTTCATATTTAGAATTTGTAAAGTGCTAGGTCAAAAGTACTATTTGCCATTGCACAATTTTAACCATATTGCCATTCCAATCATATGAACAGAGGCTTCACCACTTTTTCTTTTTACAGTCATTACCAAGAAGATAAGATACTCTCAATCTTGCTTTATTTTCCTGTATTGTTCCCATTAGCCTGTGAACTTGAAACCACAGCCCTTCTGAAAAATTCCCCAGGCACCTCTTTCTTCCCTTTAAATTAAATCTCAAATTGGTTACAGCCATTGGTGAGTATCTAACGCTCTTTCTTTTCAAGCTCAAAGTGGGTTGTTTTAGATATTTCTAGCACAGGACAAAAATCTTTATAATATTCCCCAAAGAAGCAAAATCATTGCATTTCCCTGAGCCTCCTTTAGGCTTGCAAATTGCATTATTAAACTCAATACACTTACGAATCACCCATTAATAAAGGTTTATGGGCTCCCCTCCTTTCCGTAGTTTGGAAATAATAATATTACCTGAACTTTGAAGATGTTATGTTTTCTTTAAAAAATTGTAATAGAATTTTGAAACATCAGCGAGAGACATTCCATGCAATCTAAAACCATGACCAGAAATGTGGGATACAGCCTTCGGTAAGGATGTCATGACAAAATATTGCTTGAAACTTACAAGCAAGTTCAGGACAAACCAACCCCTGATCAAGCTATTAAGACTAAATTTTCCTCAGTCTTGCAAATGCCCTGTAGTTACACTTCAGGCTTGACTGGAGGAATCCTGGGAGATGAAAAGGTTTTCTCCAAATTTCCCTCTAATTTTCCAGTCAAGCCTGAAAAGATCCAGGCACTATTTCAGGTATGAATAATAGAATTGGAAGGGACACACAACATCATCTAGTCCAACCAGTTGCAGACTCAGCCAATGGGCTGCCCAGACTCCTGGCTTCCCGCCCCCAGGATTGCTCCGGCACACCCCCACACCATGCCAGGCTCCATTTTGGAGCCTTCCAGAGGTGAGGGAGGACAGGACGGCCAACAGCACTTGCCTCTGTGAGAGGAGAGCTGCCTTGTTGCCGCCCTCCTCCTGCTTGACCAGCCTGCTGCCCTGGGCATTTGCTGCTCCCCGTCAAAATGGTAGGACAGCTAAGTCCAACCACCTGCCTAGCAGGAAATTCTCCAACAGGTGTCTGTCAAGAGGCCTATGCTTAAAGATCTCCAGTGAGGAAGAATCCACTGCCTTTCTTGGCAATCTACTCCACTGATGAATTGCTCTTCTTGATGTCCAACCAGAATCTCCTCTCTAAATTCATTCATTTATTCATTCAGTTGATACCCTGCTTTTCTCCCAAATGGGCACGCAAAGCAGCTAATATACGGTAAATTAATTTTAATTTGCCCTTATTCCATCCTTTACCATCTATTCACCTATCAACAGAATTATCTTGTACTAGCTTTTCCTTACCCGGCATTGCCCGGGTATTTATTTATCCCAAGCTTCTATTAGACACGAAAAGGAATGAATTCTACCAATCAGCTCAGCAACCCCAAAAACTATGAACTTGACACTAATGTCGGTCATTTTGGACATTTTATTTTTCGCCCCTTCTCACCCCCCATGCCGATGGGGGCTGAACGTGGACTGAAACAGCATTGGGAGCGTCACCGCTCATCTCGGCGACCCCGAAAACTATGGAGTCGACACTGATATTGGCCATTTCCGATCATTTTTGCGTGGCACCCCCGGCCACCCCCACCCCCCGGGGGCGCTTGGGGGGGTCTGACCCCCACAGTATTTGTCGCCAGACCGCAAGGCATATGTGTGCCAAGTTTCGTGTCAATCGCTCCAGGCGTTTCAGAGCCTATGCGGAACATACGGACATACGTTCTCTTTTTTATATATTGACTAGCTTTTTGTTACCCGGCGTTGCCCGGGTAACAAATGTCATTGGGACTGTCACCAATCAGCTTAGCGACCCCGAAAACTGTGGATTTGACACTAATGTCGGTCATTTTGGACATTTTATTTTGCACCCCCTCTCACCCCCCATGCTGATGGGGGCCGAACGCGGATTCAAACGGCATCGGGAATGTCACCATTCGTGTTGGCGATCCCAGAAACTATGGATTAGACACCAATATCAGGCGTTTTCGATTATTTTTACATGGTACCCCCTTCCCACCCCCACCCCTAGGGGTGCTAGGGGTGTCGTACCCCCACAGTGTTTCTTCTCAGATCATAAGGCATACATGTACCAAGTTCGGTGGACGTCGCTCCAGGCGTTCCAGCAGGTCATGGTGGACATTTTGTTTTGCACACCTTCTCACCCCCCACGCTGACAGGGGCCGAACCCGGACTCCAACAGCATTAGGAGCATCACCGCTCATCTCGGCGACCCCGGAAACTACGGATTTGATGCTGATTTTGGCCGTTTTCGACCATTTTTGTGTGGTGCCCCCTGTGCACCCCCACCCCCAGGGGCGCTAGGGGGGCCTGACCCCCGCAGTGTTTGCTGCCAGTCCGCAAGGCACAGGCGTGCCAAGTTTGGTGCTCGTCGCTCCAGGCGTTGCAGAGCCTATGAGGAACACACACACACACACACACACACACACACACACGATTATATATATATGGACTAGCTTTTTGTCACCCAGCATTGCCCGGGTAACAAAATATCCCAAGCTTCTAAGCGACCCCAGAAACTATGAATTCGATACTAATGTCGGCCGTTTTAGAGTATTTTTACATGGCACCTCCTTCACACCCCCGCCCCTAGGGGTGGTAGGGGTGTTGTATCCCCCACAGTATTTGTCGCCAGACCATAAGGCATACGTGTACCAAGTGTGGTGTCAATCACTCCAGGCGTTCCAGCAGGGCATGGCGGATGTTTTGTTTTGCATCCCTTCTCGCCCCCCTTCTCGTCACCGCTCATCTCCACGACCCTGGAAACTACGGATTCGATGCCGCTTTCGGCCACTTTCAACCATTTTCACGTGGGGGCCGCTGCGCCCCCACCCCGGGGGTGCTAGGGGGGCCTGACCCCCGCAGTGTTTGTCGCCAGTCCGCAAGGCATGCGCGTGCCGAGTTTGGTGCGCATCGCTCCAGATGTTGCGGAGCCTATGCGGAACATACACACACATCCGATTTTATATATATAGATACCTGATTTTTGGATTTTGTCTGTAAAAGGCATACCTAGCCACACTTCCTCCCCTGAGAAAACTATTGAAGACATACATCCACAAAATAAAATCTCCTTATTGATCATGCTTAAATTAGTATGTAGTATGCGTTCTTAATATCCAATGGTGCAACTCTGTCATATTAAACCATCTGTGTTTTAGCAACATTCTAATCACTTACCAGCAAACCATCTATTCTTACAACCACAAAGCATATATACTATTTATGCAACCATAAATCAATAAAACTTAAATCAATAAAATTTAATAAAACAGCAAGCAAAACATGCATACATGTGAGAAGATCTTTACTCTGAGAATGAAATACTGTAATACCACTGACTAAGTAAAGTAGTCCCCTGTGAAAAGCACCCCGTCATTACTGGGGTGACGTCACATCATGACATTTGCTTTGTTGTACAGGGTGGTTTAACATCGCCTTCCTCAATCATCTACCTTTACCCCCAGCACTCATTTTATCAACCTTGGAAGGACAGAAGGCTAACCTTGAGAATCCAACTTCTGGGATCAAACTCAGGTTGTGGGGAGAGCTTTTGACTGCAGTACTACACGATTTTGGCTGACACAGCCTCACAGTACAATCCTTAGTAAGGCCGACATAAAAGGGCTGTATCCTAAAGCCCATTAGGAGGCAGCAGTAGCAACGTGCAAGACAAGGGGAGGTTTTCCCCTTGCACCCGCATAAATCCCCGGTCGCCCCATGGACCTGCTCTGATCTGCGCCTGCTGATTTGCAGGAGCAGAGGAACATGGCCTGAATCGGGGCCGCCCTGGCCAGGGACGGGCTTTAGGATATGGCACTATGGCCGTCTTGCGTCACAACCCCCGTCTCTGCCCACTGCACCACCCAGTTATGCCCCCGGAATGCCTCTGGAACGCCCTTGTGGAGGCCCTGCACCGATCGAGCTACGCTAACGCTTGACTGGTGCAAGGCTGGTGCAGCCTTGCGCTGGTCCAGCACCATAGCGCCAACGCAGACGCGCTTGACAGCACATTTGCAACAGCGTTCAGCCAGCGCAAGAGCTCAGCGCCAGCGCAACAGGGTATAGGATTACGCTCTCAGTTCAGATCTATGACATCATGTTTGATGCGTTTGATGAGATAAATGCTACTCATTAGAATTGAAGAAAGTATCCATTTTACTTCTGTGCAATTTCAGGTGCCTGTATATTTTGGGGTCAGAAACCATACTCTCCATGGCACAGTTAGGAGTGTACTCCAGTCAATTGTCAATGTGTCTACCCGACCACAGGGGTGTCACCAGACTCTGCTTTTACCTACACTAGTCTAATAACTGTGATTCTGTTCTTGATAGGGAACATTGCTCAATTGCTTGGCACACAAAAAGTCCTAGATTTGGTCCCCAGAGTCTGCAATTCAAACAATCCCAGCTGGGAAGCATCTTTGTTTGAAATTTGTCAAAATTAAGGTAAAAGAAGGTGACTGTTGAGAAGTGCATGTTAGTCAAAAGATTTGAACAGAGGACTTCCAGATCAATTCAATCAATGGAATAATATCATCTCTTCTAGTTCTTATCACACCAGAAAGGACTCATTAAAGTAGATATCCAATGCAGAAACGTCCATTGCACCATAACACTAGCAAATCTATTTGTGCTGAGTTAGCAACATTTGATTATGTATACGTTGCCTTCTACACATTAGTTTCACTTGGATTCCCTTTTGATATCAGAATTCTGAGTTTCCAGTCCCTGACACAGCAACCAGGGCAGATTGAATGGCCAAGAGATGCATGATGAAGCAATATTATTATCTGTTCTAAAAATACAGTAGCTAGCAACTATCTAGCAATTCCATTGTTCTAAATCCCAAAGCAGCACAGCTAATCTGATGATGCAGAAACAACGGGATGGGCAAAAGTGTGCTCTATAGCACGTTTTTGCCCATCTGTAGTTTTTTTTACATTCCTGAGCATCTACAAAATTCTATTATAAATACAACTAGTTCTTTATTGAACCTTCTTAATACTAAAACAAAACCAAAACAAATTGGACAACCCTAAAACAGGATGAAATAGCAAATGAAGCATTAGATTTATCTAAGTTATTAAAACTGAACCTGTTTCAACACCCTAAGATTTAGCAGCTAAGTATATAACAGCAACTTCTAGCGAGTGCCTTCACAGGATGCAAGTGCTGTCCAGCGACGAAGTGCATCATCTGCAGCAAAGGGCCTGGTGAGACACATGAGTTACACATCTGGGTAGGTTAAGCAGCAGGGCAAGGAAGCCAGGGCCCCAGACTCTTTATAACGAACTTTAGAATGTAAAAACAAACATAGTCATGGAGTCAGTCAGCCAGCAGTTGGATGGAGGCTATCCAGTGTTTTGCACAGAGTGCCACATGTATGAATATATGCCTCTGGGGCATAAATCAAGGGTGTGTCCTCGGTACAAGGAGCTCCAAGCACTCAGGGAACGGGTCTGCTCCCTAGAGGCCTTGGTAGCAGACCTGGAGAAGCAGAGACAGGCAGAAAGGGACCATGGTGAGACTTCTGGGGACTTGTAGGCTTCGTCCCACCCTCAGAGAGGCAGCTCCTCAGCTGCTGGGGAAAGGAGTCTCAGGGCTGGAGGACGTCAGCCTGGAGCAGAGGGAAACAATCCCCCAGTGGGGACCCCTTCTTCCAGTGACAAGCCTGCATCCAGTCGCACTAAGGATGCTCCATGGCAGGAGGAGGGTCGTGGGCTCCTTATAGTGGGCAATTCTATAGTTAGGAATATAGAGAGTGGGGTCTGTGATGGATGTGAGGCAGTAGTGTCATTCACAAACGAGCTGCCGGAACGCGAGGCGGGACTTACCGCTTGATTGACAGGCAGTCCGTGATGCATCGCTGCCTGCCCACCCGCCGTGGGGGCTCCCTCTGGGTGGCGCGCCCCTCCGCGGCTCGCCTAGGCACCCAGCACGCCCCCCAGGCAAGTGGGCACCCCCTCTAAAGCCAGGGGTGCCCGCGCAGCGGTCGGGCAGGCAGCGACGCGTCACGAATGGGCAGCCAATCAGGTGGTAAGTCTCGCCTCGCGTTCCGGCAGCTCGTTTGTGAATGACACTACTGATGTGAGGACTGCATGTTAACTTGCCTGCCTGTGCGAAGGTTGTGGACATCACATCTCGTCTAGATAGGCTGGTAGGGAGTGCTGGAGAGCAGGTAGCAGTTCTGGTGCATGTTGGCACCAACGACATGGGGAAATGTAACTGGGAGGTCTTAGAAGCCAAATTTAGGTTGCTAGGCAGGAAGCTGAAGGCCAGTACCTAAGGTAGAGTTTTCAGAAGTGCTAGCCACATGTAGGGCCAGCTAGGCAGGCGGAGCTCAGGGGTATCAATGCGTGGATGAGACAGTGGTGTTGGGAGGAGGGGTTTAGATTTGTTAGGCACTGGGGAATGTTCTGGGACAAGCCAGGCCTGCACAAGAGGGACAGGCTTCACTTGAACCAGAATAGAACCAGGCTGCTGGTGCATAACATTAAAAATGTGGCAGAGCAGCTTTTAAACTGACCCCTGGGGGAATGCCAACAGGAGCTGAGCAGGGTACAGTTCAGAACTCCTCATCCCTATGGGAGGAGGAGGATGGAAGAGTACCACATAGTAATGTTGGAGTAGGAAATAGGACTGCAAGCGTGAGTGTAAGTGACAATTGGTCCAGTAGAAAGAGAGGTGGGGTAAATGGATCAAACAAGAGTCTCTCCTTAGGGAACCCCCTGTATAGGTGTTATTATGCAAATGTCCAAAGTCTCAGAGCAATGATGGGGGAACTGGAATATTTGGTGGCTAGGGAAAACATTGATATAGTGGGCATAACGAAAACCTGGTAAAATGCAGAGAACCAGTGGGATACCGCAATCCCAGGCTATAAACTCTATAGGAGGGACAGGAAGGGCATGTTGGCAGTGGGGTGGCCATCTATGTCAAAAAAGGTATAGAATCCAGCAGAACAGAAATTGAAGAGTCACTGTGGGTTAAACTACCAGGCCAAAAGAACTATGTAATAGTGGGGGTGTGCTATTGGCCTCCAGATCAAACACCTGAAGGGGACCTTGAAATGAGGAAACAAATAGGGGGTGACCAAGAGAGACAGGGTTGATGGAGGACGTCAATTATCCTCATATCAACTGGATGGTGTTCTGGTCAAGAAAGAGAGATAGAATTCCTTGACATGCTGAATGACTGTGTTAGAGCAGCTAGTCATGGAGCCCACCAGAGGACAGGTGACTCTGGATTTAATATTGTGTGGTACTCGGGACCTAGTTAGGGATGTAAGTGTTACTGAGTCATTGAGGAACAGTGACCATGCTGCGATTGGTTTTGCCACGCATGTCCAGGAAAGAGCAAATCTGACACAAGAACCCTTGACTTTCAAAGGGCAGATTTCCCTCCAATTGAAGAGGCTAATTAGAAAGAAATTGAAAGGGAAGGTAAAAAGAGTCTCTCCAGGCTGCGTGGAGGCTGATTAAAATAACAGTAGTAGAGGCCAGGTAGAAGTGTATACCACAAAGAAAGAAGGGCTCTACTAGGTCCAAGAGGGTGCCTGCATGGCTGACGAATTAAGTTTAGAGAGGCTGTAAAGAATAAGGAAGCTTCCTTCCATAAATGGAAGTGTTGCCCAAATGAGGAGACAAAAGAAATAAAATGTAAGAAGGTGATACAGTAGACCAAGAAAGACTTTGAGGAATGCATGGCCAGCAACATAAAGGGGAATAATAAAAGCTTCTTCAAATATGTTAGAAGCAGTAAACCTGCCAGAGAGGTGGTTGGCCCGCTGGGCAGGGAAGAAGGGAGACAGGAGATAAAAGGGGGATAAAGGGGGATAAAGGAGATAAAAGGGGACTTGGAGATTGCAGAGAAATTAAACTCTTTGCATCATTGGGCAGATATCGCTGCCCAAACGGCCCCTCCTAAGGAATTAAATAGGATAATTTAACTTTATTTAACTTTATTATTATTAACGTTAAGCCATTTCACTTTATTATTATTTGCCTGTAAACCACTTTGTGAACTTTATGTTGAAAAGCGGTATATAAATACTGTTGACTGACTGACTGATAATGCTAAATAAAGACGTTTTAGATCGAATTGATACATTAAGTATAAATAAGTCACCAGGCCCAGATGGTATCCACCCAAGAGGAAGGAACTAAGGAATGAAGTTGCCGACCTCTTAACTAGAGTATGCAACTTGTCCCTTAAAATAGCCATGGTGCCAGAGGATTGGAGGAAAGCCAATGTCACACCAATCTTTTAAAAAGGGAGGAGGGGGGACTCTGGAAACTATAGGCCAGTCAGCCTAACGTCTGTTACAGGTAAGACGGTGGAAAGTCTCAACAAAGATAAAATCCTAAAAGACGTAGAGAACAAGTGTTGCTGAAGGAAAGTCAGCATGGCTTCTGTAAGGGTAAGTCTTGCCTCACAAACTTTTTAGAATACAGGCATGTGGATGTGGGCAAACTGGTGGATATTATATGTCTGGATTTGCAAAAGGCATTTGACAACCACCAAAGGCTTCTGAGGAAACTTCACAGTCAGGGAATAAGAGGGCAGGTCCTCTTATGAATTAAAAATTGGTTGGAGAGCAGGAAGCAAAGAGTTGCCAATGGACAATTTTTACAATGGCAAGAGATGAAAAGCGGAGTGCCCCAAGGATCCATCTCGGGACTCATGCTTTTCAACTTGTTCATAAATGACCTGGAGACAGGTATAAGCAGCAAGTTATAAGCAGCAAGGGAGCAGCATCCGTTTGCGGATGACACAAAACTATTCCGGGTGGTGAAAACCAGAAGGGATTGTGAAGAGCTCCAGAAGGATCTCTCCAAGTTGGGGAAATGGGCAGCAAAATGGCAGATGCATTTTAATGTAGACAAGTGTAAAGTGATGCACATTGGGGCAAAACCTCAAAATTTCACCTATAGGCTAATGGGTTCTGAGCTGTCTGTGACTGCTCAGGACAGAGATCTTGAGGTGCTGGTAGACCACTCAATGAAGGTATCGACCCAGTGTGCGGCAGCAATTAAGAAGGCCAATTCCATGCTGGGAGCAATTAAAAAAAAGGGGTTGAGAATAAAACAGCCAATATTATTAAGCCATTGTACAAATCAATGGTAAGGCCACTTCTAGTATAGAGTATTGCGTACAGTTCTGGTCACCACATCTCAAAAAGGACATAGTGGAGCTGGAAAAGGTGCCGAAGAGAGTGACAAAAGTGATTACGGGGCTGGGGCACCTCCTTTATGAAGAAAGACTGCAGCGTTTGGGGCTCTTCAGTCTGGAAAAAAGGCGCTTGAGGGGGCACATCATTGAGATCTACAAAACTATGTATGGGAAGGCTAAAGTGGATGTTCTTTTCCCTCTCTCACAATACTAGAACCAGGGGACATCCACTGAAATTTATTGTTGGGAGAGTTAAAACAGACAAAAGGAAATACTTGTTTACTCAGTGGGTAATTAAGTTTTGGAACTCCTTGCCACAGGAGGTGGTGATAGCATCTGGCCTAGGTGCCTGTAGCGGCGGAGCCAGCGGGGACGCAGCCCAACTCACCCCAGGCAACAGCTCCAGCAGGGTCCACCGGGGATTGGGGCCACACACCTGGGATGCTGCGCCGCCGCTGAGACCAGGCCAGCCACTGCGGCTGCATGAGAAGCCAGGCCGGTGACTGGTTGGAGGGGCGCGGCGGCACTGAGGCCCCGGGCCGAGGCCAGCATGCATGGCGCGGCCAGGCCGTGGCTTGCCGTGGCACCTGCTGTGGCAACACTCACGGAGGCCACCCAGAGAGCGAGCGAGCTGGCCAATCCAGGATGGCAGGGTCATCCTGAAGTCTCGTGGGAGGTCCCGCGAGACTTCGGGAGCTGGGGGCAGGGCCAAGCGAGACGGCTGGGAGCTTCAAAAGCGGTCCGGCCGAGCTGGGGGGAAGACGCACTCTCCTCAGCCGAGGGGGGGAAGCAGGGGCAGCAAAGGGAGGCCAGCTGCCTCCCTATCCTCCCGGGCCCAGGAGCCTGCTCCGGACAGAGGCCAGACAGGCCTGCTCTGGACGCCCTAGGCTGTCGGGCCCGGACCAGGCCAGTGCTGGGCCAATTCCTCTGGGGCGACCCGCCAGCTCTCCAGCCAGGAACACGCCCCCAACATTTGGCGGAGGTCTCCACAGTGCTGGCCTTCTGGACTAAAACCTAACCCCACCAACAGCGGCCTGCAAGCCCATACCACCGGTGCCAGCAAGGGAGCAGCACACCGCATCTGGCCATCGCCCACGCACCCCAGGGGTCGGCTGAAGCAACGAGCCCCGTCACGGCTCCATACAGACTTTGAGGGAGCCCTGTGAAGCAACAGGGCCCCCATGAACATAAAAGCGCTAAACAAAATAAAGAGCCTTTGCAAGAGAACGCAGGACCTCCCGAGCTTCATTCTGCACCGCGATAAGACCCGTCAGTCCCCTTTACCTCCATCACACCCTGCCCTCGCCAGGACCCGCCAGGGGCCCGCCATGACTGACATCACAGTGCCTTTAAAAGGGGATTGGACAGATTTCTGGAGGAAAAGTGGGCTATAGGCCATGATGGGTTGTATAACCTCCTTACGTTAATAGTAGGCTACTCAGAATGCCAGGTGCAAGGGAGTGGCAACAGGATGCAAGCATCTTGTTGTCTACTGGGCTCCCTGAGGTACCTGGTGGGTCACTGTAAGATACAGGGAGCTGGACTAGATGGGCCCTTGGCCTGATCCAGCAGGACTCCTCTTATGTTCTTAAAATGCCTTGGAGGGTTTCTACGTAATACCTAATGTATGGTGCTCACAAGTTTTTGTGACGGCCAAGTCACATCCCTGGGGCAGGCCCAGATCTGGAGGGGTTGGCAGGATAAGTGCTTGAGAGGGGCTCCGCTCGAGTTGTCCCCCTTTGGCCCTCCCAGGGGTGGGAGGCGAGGAGCCGATGGCTGCCCAGGACGGCCTGAGCAGGGTAGCGTAGCCTCAACCCAGGCCCAGGGAAACGGAGGTTGCTTCACCCTGAGCCCCTTTTCCCTGCATGGTGTCTCGGAGGTAGGAGGCCCTTGTCCAACAGCCTCCTCCTCAGACTTGTCACAACAACAACTGGCCTTCACCATCGGCCGCTCCTGGCTTTAAGCCCTGGCTCTGCCCTCAAAGTCCCACCCCAATCTCCCATCCTACACCTGGGTTGATCCACGCTGCCCGCAAGTGGGTGGGTTGGACTGGGCCCGCCTCCGGGCCCACCTCTGGCCTCTGGAGATGTGGTCTGGCCTGGCCGGGATAGGCCCTGCCCTGCCGGCCCTCGTGGCTCCTGGGGCTGTCGTGTCACTGGGGGTCGCTGGCTGCCTGTCGGGGGAGGCGGGCAACCCCTAATCGCCCCTCTTGCTGGCAGGAAGGGCGTCCCATTGGTGCGGCAATGGCCGGCCCAACAGCTTGTCGCCTGCTGGCTGCGCCATCACCACCTCACGATGCACCTCTCTCTGGCACACCTAAGAGGCAGAGACTCTTGCACCCATCGGGACTAGGCTGCTGGGCATTGCCGCTGCCAGTGGGGCCTCTGCAGCTTTTGCCTGCTGTTCAGGGCTCAGTGGTGGCCACTGACGAGCCCCGTCCCTCTGAGGTCGCCCGGCTCTGAGGTCTGTGGCGATGCTACACCATGGTTGCGGAAGCTGCTACCAGACCCAGAACCAGGTATTGTTGCCTCCTCTGGTTCTTGGACGTAGCCCACAGCCCTGGACAGGCCACTAACTCAGGTAACATTAAAAAGCATTAGTCACAATAAAAGGTGTGAGCCACAATTGCTAAACAATTCTAGAGGCTGAGGACAAGCAACAGCTATCACATGTTCAAATCTGTTCATGACCACTTGATTGGCCACTGTTGGAAACAGAAAGTTAGACTAGAAAGATCTTTTTGCAAAGCAATTATATTAGAGGTGTAGCTTGTAACAGTAAACAGTTAATGAGCTTGTTTGCTTATAATATTGCCCTTTTTCTTTCTAACCTAATGAAAATTATCCCCAAGATTATATTGGCTATGTCAGTGGTATTCAAACGTTTTTAGACCAGGACCCACTTTTTGGAATGGCACACATGTTGGGACCCACCAGAAGTGATGTCATTAACCTGGAAGTTATGTTGTGGCAGGAAGTGATATAATAAAGCACGAAGTCCAGTCATTGTAACATAATAAAATGACACTCCAGAAATGCAAATTGGCATTCTTGGACTGCAGCAATTACACAACCATGAAACATCCCTGACAGAAAGCAAGATTAGGACAAAATATGATGTAAAAGCGGTGAACTAAAAACAAAATTTTAAAAAAACACTCACTTGAAAATTCAGACTGTTAACACTCACAAAAGGAACAAGAGTAAGGTCTGCAGTTTCCAAGATGGCTGCTCCCAGCTATCCACATCAGGTCCCAACCTAACCCAATAAATACTAGAATTATAATACTAGAATTATATGCAGCAGATGTGGTTCCGAAAATGGTCTGGGAAAATTATCTGGAAATGTGCTTCTAACATGAAACAACATTTCTCACACACACACACACACACACACACACACACACACACACACACACAC
>JAJKFI010000080.1:4927351-4955777 GCA_029204185.1 Lerista edwardsae
ACACACACACACACACACACACACACACACACACACACACACACACAAACCACCTTTGTTCAGTTGCAGCACAAATCAAGAAACACTTCTTGAAACTAGTTTAAAGATGGCACTTTGGTACATACAATCTGAACTATATCTGGACTGATCTGTCTCTTTTGCTGCTAGATAAATTGCCCTACCTATGATTGGGTTTTTCAGAGGTATATGTTCAAAAACAAGCATAAACCAAATAGATAAGTATTTCTAATCCCTGGCTACCTGATGTTTTCTGGCTTTGTGGGCTCTATGAATGGCAGATCAGATCTCTGTAGTAGCCTCAGGATGACAAAATGTAGTATAATCTTAAGTATACACAACAGATTCTTGTTCTTTAAAAGTTTTCATTGCAGTTATTTATTCAAACATTTCCCATTTTCCAATATTTGGAAACTCACCAATGCAGGCATGTACTCTCACCGAAAGCTGGGTCCTCAAAATTATACTGTGCTTTTTGCCTCTGCTGAGGGGAGAAAAAAAAGAGAAGAAAAAGCTTGATATGAGCAAAGCAAATGCTAATTATAAAAGCATTCAAGGAATGAGGAGGAAGAGACACCATCCTTCCTGCATGTCGCTGCAGCTACAACCACCACTTCCACCACCACCACAGCAGAAGCCAGCAGAAGTGGTGTCTGAAGGATACAGTTCTTCTCTGGCTTGGATTAACATCTGAGCCAGGAACAGTAAATCATCATGTTTTGTCTCCTTTGTTTATGGAATGTCAGCTGACATTCATATTCTGATCCACAAATTACAAATGTGGCTATATCTCTAAATAAAGCTGTGTGTGTCTTGGGCATAATCCAAGGTGCCCATAGGGCTGATGCAAGCTGCTTTAGTTGGCCCTGCACTGTTGCGAAAGTGCCATAAAGCACTTTTGCGCCATTGCTGCTGACGCAGGGCTGCTGCAGGCAGCCGCAGAACCAGCAGAAGCTGCTGGTGCGCTGCTTGTGTGCCAGCCAAGTTCAGGGGCGACTCTGGGCTGAGGGAGGGTAGGAGGGAGGAATGGGTGGGTGGAGAGCGGTCCGGGAGGCAGGCCAGCCTGAGGAGGGGGTAGAGCTATACAGCAAGTGCAGATCCAAGTAGCCCACAGCGCTAGCTGGCACCTACCCCAGGGCAAAGGCACAAACGTGGAGGCTCCAGGCTGCGCCCAATCTGTGTTGGATACAGCGCAGGCCTGCCAGTCTGTGCTGTTCCCCCACGGTAAAGACTGCGCCCTTAGTGACGTTCCAATGTAAAACTTGATTGCATGTGTAGAGAAGGTTATATGGGTAACCTCCATTCATTCTCAATAAATGTTCTAAGCGTTTATAGAAATTGCTCCCAAGCAACCAAAAATATAGAGTATGTTTAATAAAGTATATTTCCCACCAAGAATGATGTCAAATCAGTGAAATATTTGCAAGTCATGAACGGAGAAAGTGGAAACAGAAGTTACCAGGAGATTTCCATGAATCAGGGCGCAATCCTAACCTGGAGTTATATTAGGCTGGCACAGTTAGCCAGCAAAGTTTGGCCACCACAAGGGACACCGTAAAGTATGTTTGGGCCATTCTCTGCATCTCAGAGTCAAAGGTCAGCACATCCTCCCTGACTCTGAGAGTGGTGCAAATGGCTCTTGTGCCAGACAAACGTTGCTGGCCTAACTCCAGATTAGGATTGCGCTCTCAAAGTCTTACTTTCTTGCTTGGCAATTAGGTAGTAATAGACCTGTCCCTTGGGAGGGCAATTGGGGTGGCTGCCCTTGGAAGGTTCCAGAGAATGGTGCACCTCACTTCTTGTCTCTGCACGTTGCTGCCACAAGCAAGCACTGCAGCAAGAAACCATGACCTGCAAGAAACTGTAATCATTAGGGGAAGGCACCTGCATCTGCTGATCTGCACCTGCTGATCTGCACCTGCATGTGTAGTGGAGTACTGGAGGATGGGTAGAATCAAGGAGAAGGGAAAACCTTTGCATGTCTAGTCAGAAGTAAGTCTCATTCATTTTAATAGGATTTACTCCCAGGTAAGTAAGTGTAGTATTGAGACTTCAGGCAAGGAAGGAAGCAGAGGAAGTTTTACCCTATGTTAAAAAGAATGATTTCATAATCTGCATACACATCAAGTACACTCACAAATTGAAGTTCTATGCATGCAACCTCCTATATTTCCCAAATGTGAGAGAAATCACTTCCAAGAGGCTAAGCCCAAAGTGAAGAGCATTTTAATTTTCTGGCTGTTGCAGAGATTTATGACAATTGCTGCTTTATTTTGTATACATCATAAGTAGGGGTGGGTTTTTGTTTTTTTTTGTTAAACATAGCATGAAAACACAAAACACTGCCTTTAGAATGTTAATAAAAGATAAAGGTTTCCCCATGACCGGATGGTCTAGTTGTGACCGACTGTAGGGGGCGGTGCTCATCTCCGTTTCAAAGCCTGTAGAGCCGACGTTTTGTCCGAGGACAAGCTTCCGTGGTCATGTGGCTGGCATGACTCTATGCCGTAGCGCACGGAACGCCATTACCTTCCCACCAAAGTGGTCCCTATACTATTTATCTACTTGCATTTAGGTGCTTTCGAACTGCTAGGTTGGCAGGAGCTGGGACAAGCAATGGGAGCTCACTCCATCGCGTAGTCTTGAACTTCCAACCTTGCGGTTGGAAAGCCCAGCAACAGCGGATTAACCCGCTGCGCCATCACGTCCCTTTTAGAGTGTTAATATATTTGAATAAAAACACAAAACACCACATTTTCGTGTTTAAGACATTTTCCATAAATTAAAATAGATTACTTTTCCAATAAGAAATAATACTGTGGCTGCATCTGCTGATACTATATCACCTATATCAGTGTTATTCAAACTCTGAGTCGGGATTCATTTGGTGGGTTGTGACCTGATGTCAGGTGGATCATTTTTTCAAGTAGTGCCTTCAAAGAGCCACTTTTTCAAGTAGTGTTCCTCTTATATTTAGCAGGGGGAGAGTAACATCCCTATTCACCCCTGCACAGTGTCTTTTCTAGTGGCTGTTGCTGATGGATGTTCTGCATTTTTTTTTTAGATTGTGAGTCCTTTTGGGACAGGGAGCCATTTAACTTTATTATTATTATTTGTTTGTAAACCACTTTGTGAACTTTGTGTTCACAAAGCGCCTTTAGGCAAATAAGGCGGGGTATAAATCTAATAAATAATAAATAAATAAATATATAAATTCTGTTGGTTGGTTGGTTGGGTCATGGAAAGCTGGGAGCAGCCGTCTTGGAAACTGCAGATCTCACTCTTGTTAGATATCTTTTGTGAGGGTTAACAGTGAGGGATTTTTAAATTGTGTTTTTAGTTCAGTACTTTTACATAGTAATTTATCCTCATCTTGCTTTCTGTCAGGGATAATTCATGGTTGTGCAGTTGCGGCAGTCCAAGAATGCCAATTTGCATTTCAGGAATGTCATTTTATTATGTTACAATGACAGCATTTCTTGCTTGATGATGTCACTTCCTGCCACAACATAACTTCCAGGTTAATGACATCACTTCTGGTGGCTCCCAACACGTGTGCCATTCCAAAAAGTAAGTTCTGGTCTAAAACGTTTGAATACCACTGACCTATATCATCTACCTAGTACACTTTAAAAGCATTTAAAATTAATACAAATGAAAACTTGGAATGAGAATGTAGAATAAAAACACATAACACCTCAATTTACTATTTTAATCAAGAAATTTTGGAAAAAATATCACCAGAAAAACGCACTCCTAATAATAAGATATGGGAGCCTCAGAAAATTTCTCATATCACATGCCTTGTCCCCACCTCTTTTTTCTACTTTACTTCCTAGTTGGTGTTTTTTTTTTCTGCCTCTCTTTCCTTGAGGTGCTTCCTATCTGCCTCTTCGTAAAGGCCATACATTTAGAAACAAAGAGAAAGAGTCCATCCCCAAGTTTTGAAGTGCAAATTTGATTTAATTTAGATAGGTTTAATTATTTTCTATTTCAATTTTATCAGTTATTTTATCCATTTTATTAGCTGGGTTGGTTCTTTGAAGTTGCAATAACATGTTAGTAACAGGTAGGGGCTGGGCCAGTACCCTCTGCTATTTTTGGCCCTTAGAATATCCTCCACACATGATTATCTCCGGTTGTGTTCGGAGGGTCTGGCGTGCCAAGACCCCTCTGATTTGCTTATTCATGGGTTTTGGCATCTCTGGAAGTTCTGGAAACAGAACTCCTGAAGATAACGAGGCATGACTCTACTGGTTTTGTGGCTCAATTCTGTAGAGGGCCTATGGCAGTGGATCTCCCAATTCTCTGCCCTAAGTCCTGTGAAGAACAGGTTCATGATCTGAGTTAGGTCTGACTCCATCTTATAAAACTGCAGCCATTCTGTGGGAACATAATTTGTTAGTGGCCTGAGAAATAAGCTTCTTATCTTGCATTTCACTTCAGCTGGGTGAGAGGCATGAAAATGTGCTGGATCCTCAAGTTCTCATTAGTGGGGAATTGGCTGCAGCTGTTATTCTCTAGTTGGGAGAGATCAGAGTGAGTGAACCACAGTAGCCTCAGGTGATGAGATAATTTTCTGGAAGCTTTAGCAGGTCCAAATCCGAACCAGGCTGATTATAATAAGGTGACCAACCGTCCTCCTTTAGGGAGGACAGTCCTCCTTTTGTAAGTTCTGTCCTCCCTCGAAAAGTGTCCTCCTACATTTCGATATTTGAAGACTAATCTGTAAATCTCCGTATTCGATTGATGCCGATCCGATCCGTTGCATGTGATGTGACGTATTTGTATTTGACATGATGATTCGTCAAGGCTCGGTGTAAAGAGCAAACAAGAAAAAGCTAGGCCCTGGCTTGACTTTATTTTGAAAGAATTGTAACACAAGCAGGATTGAGAGAGCTTATTTCATTGGCTGTTTGCAAAAGGTGTGAAGTTATAGCTGGGGTCAGGAATGCAAGCTATTCAGAAAGGTTACATGTAGCTAGTGCTGAAAACAGGAGATGGCCCCTTTACCCTGATAGGCTAATTGATTGAGCCTGAGGGGTGTGGCCGCACAACCACCATCAAGACCTTCCAAACTGCAAGACTCCTCCAGATCATCCTCCAAGAAGATAATCAGACCTGATAAAGCCTGCAAACCTGCAGACTTCCCTTTGCAAGACTGGAATTGCTGTCTGAGGAACAAGGTGAACAACTAGGGCCTAGTCAGTGATAGGAGCCTAGTTTTCTTTGTTTTATAAGGTATCTCTGTTAGTTCTAGTATGCTTTCTTAGTTGTGTAACCCTTGTTTATCAATAAATTACAATTAAATTTACTAGAAGCTTTGGTTGTCTTTGGAATCAGATAAGATTCAGTGGCTAAAGTGGCACGCTTAACAAATTTTAAGTTACTCATTGGAAAAGTCCCTGTAGTTGGGACTTGTTAAGCCTGGAGAATGTTAAGGTTAAGAGGAAGTATTCTTAACTTTGGACCCAGACTAGTAGCAGTGGTTGTGAGCCTTGTTGTGCTTAAGGTCACACGCTGCTGAAAAAATCACAGACTCATAGGGGCCCGGAACTGATTAGAGGGCATATGAGCCTGTGATTTACACTCGGTACAGTGCGACGAGACGCCATTATGAGATGCATGCGCTCCGCACGGGAGACCTTGAGAGAGCGTGCCGTGCGCAAGTGGCTTTGTTTACTTCTTACCGAAACACGACACAGCACATACGCACGCAGTAGACTCACGGTAATTATTTCTTTCTTTCAGTGAATATTCAGTCATACACAGGTAAGCACAATTCACGTTTCAGTAATTCATTATCTATTTAATAATTTCCAAATATGTATAATTTTATTTACAAGTTTATACAACCCCGTTGGCATGTAAGCATAATTACAATATAAAATGTTACAAATGTTTTTATTATATTGTATTATTGTTGCAATGAATAAAATGTTTCTTTTATTTACGATATTTTTTTCTTCAATTTATTTGTGTCCTCCTTTTCATTGTAAAAAAGTTGGTCACCTTAATTATAAGCCTCTGCAGGCTTCATAATGGCCTGCAGAAGCCTCCAAAAAACACTTCCAGTTTTCAGAAGGTAACTTCCCGTTTGAGGCCCGCAGAAGCTTGTAGAGTGGATCACCAACCTAGCACAATCTGGTACAGGCCTCTGAGGATACCACCAAGAGGATTGTGTAAGATGAGATGGGTCACTACCTGGTAAAGATTGAGAACTGCTTTCCTAGCATATGCATTGCTAACAGCAACAATATAATTTGTCAATGATAGCTGTTGGATACAGAGTAGGACATATTGCACCATGTACAAATAAAATTGGCTTGAAGCTCAACATTAAAAGAACTAAGATCATGGCCACCACTCCCATCACTTCCTGGCAAATAGAAGGGGAAGAAATGGAAGCAGTGACAGACTTTATTTTCCTGGGCTCCAAGATCAGCGCAGATGGTGACTGCAGCCATGAAATTAAAAGACGTTTACTTCTCGGGAGGAAAGCTATGGCGAACCTAGACAACTTAATCAAAAGCCGAGACATCACCCTGCCAACAAAGGTTCGCGTAGTAGAGAGGCACTGGATTAGAGTTTTTACTGTACATTTGCACAAGGGTCTTTATTACTTCCTGCCATATGAAAAAGACAGTTCTCACCCAAGACTACCCTTATTAATCTCCTGACCTGGACACTGTCATATATGCTGCCACCAGATCAGGGGCTGGGGGTTTATAGAGGCTGTCCAAAGTCATTGCTGACATTAGCAAGGGCAAATTCATCAAGTCCCCTCTTGTCATCAAGCCATATGCCTCTAGGGGAAACAATAACAACTGCATGGCATAGGCATTCTCAATCCAAACATGGCTATCTGTTCTATCCCTGAATCTGGACCAGGGAGGCAAATACTTCTGGGAAAAGGTTGCCTTACTGCCAAGGCATGTTTGTAAGCCACCTTTTGCAATGGAAATTACTTTGAGAACTTTTAGTTGAAGGGTTTATAAATATTCAATCAATCAATCAAATGCTGTGTTTCATACTCAACAGTTTTCACTTTGTAACTGCTTTTGGCTCAGCTCTAGATGGCCCCCCCAACCAGCAACAGCAGCTTCTTCAAATTTGGCTCCCGAGTTAACAAAGGAATAACACAATGAAGCAATTAAAATGTAGTTAATGTAGTTTTAATAGATTCATTGTTTCATTCCTTTGTTAATAATGCAGTATTCAAACCTTTGGCTGCCTTGTTAATCAGGCAGTATAATCAGAGCGCAATCCTACCCAGCGCTGGAATGGCAAGGCTGGCCGGCCAGCACCATATCCAATGCTAGGTCTGGGAGGCTGGAGCCTCCCTGCAGCAAGGGAGGGTGCGCTCCCCTATGCACTCCTTGGATCTGTGCCTGCTGAAGAGCGGGCACAGGTCTGAGGAGACCGCATGGCCTGAATCGGTGCCACGTGGCCTCTCGAACAGACCTAGGATTCGGCTTTATGGCCGAATCCAAAAACCCACCCATGTCCTGTCCAAGTCCCACCCCCCGCCTCCCTCCCTCCAATCCCTGGGGTGAGCTGTCAGTAGCCCTGTAGCCTTAGCGCCGATGCTGGGCACCGGTTGGCGCCCTCACGTCAGCGCTAAGCATGCAGCGCTGGCTCAACCCCGTTGTGCTGGCACTGTGCGGGAGGCAGGATTGCAGTGCCCGAAGCGTAGCTACCTATGGGGTGGGGGCGGGGTGCCCCAGGTGCCATCCTCAGGAAGGATGTCATCACTGCTCCCCAAATTTTTTAAATCATGGTTTTACAGAATAATACAATCATGCTATATAACGTTCAATGCAGAATTTCACCCAGAATTAATTGAAAAAACCTAAGTGGAAAAAACCTAAAAAATCTTTATTCTATCAAAAGTTACGGCCAAAAAACTAAAAACCAAAAATAAAACTTTTTATGCAAAAATCATGGTTTATTCAAACAGCGGTCTTATGGAATACATCATGCTATATAGTGTTCGATGCAGAATTTCAATTAAATTTTGGATTAAATTAAAACCAGGACTTCAATTAAAAACACAGAGTGTGTTAAAAACACAGATATTTATTCTATCAAAAATTATGGCTGAAAAACAAAAACAAAAACCCCAAAACTATGTAATGTAATGTAAAAATCACAGTTCGTTACAATTGTGGTTTTTAGGAATTATAATAATTGCTTCATTATGTTATTCTTTTGTTAACTCAGGAGCCAGATTTGGCTGTTGAAGAATCCACTGTTGCTGTTGCTGTTGTTGTTGCACCCTAATTATAACACTCTTCCTTTCAGGTGCTTGAATTTAAGACCTGCTTTTTGTGAGTGCAAGAAATAGACCTGTCTGCCTTATCTGCGAAGCAAGATCAGCCTGGGGACCACAAGGAGCCCCTCCCCCTGGGAAGAGACAAATCATCTGCCTGCATGGGAGGGGCTTCAGATGCTAAGACTGAGCCACCCTGGAACTACTGAAGAATGTCCATTTACTTACCCAGAATCTTCCTGAAAACCTTCCAATTCGTCTTTTTGCTCTGCCAAGGTAGACTCTAAATCCAAGTAGGTACCATTGTGAGACAGCTGTAGGGTACAGTCATCAAGCTGAAAAAGAAAGAACCCAAAACAGTAAGATCTTCATCTTGAAGATCAGCTTACATGAGGATGTACTAGAAAACAAGGAAAATTGGATTGTTTGTGTACACACGTGGTTCTAGCAAGTATTAGTACTTCAACTTTCCCTACAAATACTGAGCTAAATTCCACCTACTCCAAGGAAACTACAATAATCCTTAAAGCTGGTCAATATCCTTTATGGTTCCAAGTGCAGGGTGGCTTGATTTAGTTAAAATTCAAGCTCAAACATGGTTTAGTAAGATAACCACTCCCTTTTGCATTAAAAAGTGAATTCTGTTTTTCAGAGCACAATCCTAACCTGGAGGTAGGCCGGCACAATTAGGCCAGCAAAGTTTGGCCAGCACAAGGACCACTGTGAAGTGTATTTGGACCACTCTCTGAGTCAGGGAGGATGGCATGTGCTGGCCTCTAACTCTGAGAGTGGTCCAAACATACTTTATGGCAGTGATGTCATCCGGGCGCGCCAGGAACCGGAACGCCTGGATGATTGACAGCCCTCCGCCCCTATGGCGGAGGGCTGCCACGCCTCCCCAAGCCTCACAGCGCCCGAATCGCTCCATTTCAGAGTGATTCGGGACGCAAGGGAGGGAGGGCGGGCCCAGCAGCAGCTCGCCCGTCCTCCGGAGAGGTGGCGCGGCCTGGGCCCTCCGCAGAACTAGCGGAACGGCATACCGGGCCGTTCCGCCTGGATGACGCTTCTGCTTTATGGTGTTCCTTGTGCCAGCCAAACTTTGTTGACCTAACTGTGCCAGCCTAACTCCAGGTTAGGATTGTGCTCTGAGTGGTCCAAATGCACTTTACGGTAGCCATTGTGCCAAGCTTTGTTGGCCTAACTGTGCCAGCCTAACTTCAGGTTAGGATTGTGCCCTCATTCATCCATACTTACTTACTGCTTTTTGGTTGTTCACATATTAGCATGACTAAACTGTAAGTTTCATTCAGAAAGATAATCACTCCACTATTGCTTTTTACAATTAAATCATTTATCTTGGGATTCGAGATAGGCAAGTCAAACTTTCCATTTTATTTGGAGGGAAAAGTAGGATATAAATCAGATAGAGTTCATGATCTTGACAATTCTCACCTTTTGTAGACATGACATTCAAGAGTTATTGTTTTCCATACATTACAATTCTATGCATGTCTACTAAAAAAAAGGTCTCATTGTATTCCATAGGGCTTATTCCCAGGAAAGTGTGTATAGGATTCTAATCTTACAGCACAATCCAAATGTGTCCTCAAACTGGTACCAGTCCCTCGTGCTTGCCTTTGAATGTAGGAAATGCGCCAAAAGCGCATTTGCACCATTCTGGAAGGAGCACATGGACATGTGCCCTATGGTCCAGGCCCAGAGGCCTGAAGGCAAGGCCGGCCTTCTTAGGCTGACATAGGGACTCTGAGAGAGCGGCAGGAGGCATAATGGGGTGGGAGAAAGGGCAAAATGGGACAGGGTAGGCGGGGAATGGAGGGTCCATGAGCAGCCTGGCCCAGAGAGGGGAGAGGAGCCAGGATCCGGCCTAAACCCCCATCCCTGGCTCTGGTGGCTCCAATTCAGCCTCTCGCAGTTGTACCACCAATTTTGTTGTACTGGTTCTCTGTTTCAACTCTATAGCTTGGTGTAACATGGGAACCCTCATACTTATTCAATACTTTCAAAAAGGTTGTTAAGATAGACTTTCCTCTACAAAAGGAATCCCTTGACTGTGTCAATGTCTACACAAACCAGAGTTCAAAGCAAGTTCAGGGGTTGTTAGCCAAAGATAAATTATTGTGCAGACAATTGTATCATGGGACATTCTACTCTTACAAAGTTCTATTCCTATATTTCTATGTTCTCAGCCAAAGATGGACCAAACATTGCTGTAATATTTGTTCAAGTCTAAATTACCACTTTTCAGTGAGTTACATATCGTTGACCCTGATGACTCATTACAGATTACAAATTGGTCATATGTTATTGTTATGGTGATCCTCTCCTTCCCAAACACATGTGCAGATCTGACGCCATTTTGGATCTCATCCTGGGAGTTAAACAGACTGTTGCCCTGCAAAGAGGTGAGATCACACAGGTGACTCTCAGGAATTCTAGGGCTATTAAGAATTGGAGCCTGAGACATCTGTACATCTCCTTTCCCCTCAGGGTCTTGCAATTCAAAATTGGCTTTAAGGGCAAATCCTGCCTGAAATATTAAGTTTCAAATAGCCCTACAGGGCAGTACTTTTCAGACTCCCAACCTGAGTAAGGCTTCCGACACCTGGCCAGGCCTATTGTCCAGCAGATTATCTGGTAGAGGAGGCATCAAGCCTTTTGTGTCTTCCTAGAAGGACACACTAAACTCAAAACAAACCCAGAAAGCTCATGATGCATAACTAAACAAGACGCTCCAAGCACCTTTGTTTCTCTGGACATGTTTTATTTCCTTTATGCAAATTCCTGTATCAACCCCTGCTCTGGAAGGAGAACTTTGTCACTCCTAGACTCCTTATAACTCCAGGAGTGTCCCTGGTGCATTCTTGAGGTTTCTATCCCAGTAAGAAAGCCTCCTACATTTTGGGTCCTGCCAAGGACCATCTTTTACTCCATTCTTCTTTTGTGGAGCCTGGAATCTTGCAGCCCTGCCCCTGCTGCCTAGAAAGATTTCACACCCAGGACTCTGACCAGCTGGATGTGATTGGTAGTATCTCTACCCCCACTTTTCCTTCCTTTGCAACCTCATCAAAGTTGTCTCTCCAACTAATTTCTGCTGTCCAAATACAGATATTTGCAAGTCCATTTAAATATCTTTAACATATCTTCAACCTGAAATTAAATGTGCCTTTCTTTACCTATTATCTACACTTCTTTAATAAACACTATTTTCTTTGAAAAGGCTCTGTCTTGTGGTTGCTATTAGCTAACCTAGGGTGCAATCCTAACTTGGAGCTGGGCACAAGTACTTGTGCCAGCCCAGGAGTGTTGTAAACACACCATAAAGCGCATTGGCACCACTCTTGGAGTCATGTGTTGTCCTCCCTGACTCCAAGACTGGTGGAAACAAACTTTACAGCATGTTTGTGACACTTACAGCAAGTTAGGATTGCACTTATAGAGGCATGTTGAAGTTGTTTGTACCACTCATCCGTGTTAAATGTCACATTGTGAAAACTCTCACTAGCCAGGATCCCCAATTTCAGTTATTTTTGTGTATGCACACATATGCATGTGAATGAGCAGTGTTGGCAACAATATCAGAAAACAGATAGATGAGTGACTCGGAATATATCTCACTGTGATTACAGTGATTAAAATTTTGAAGAAAAATAGGATTTGTGAGGTATTTCTTATTGTTGCTTCTGATCAAACAGGTTCCGTGGGTTTTGAAACAATACCAAACTGGTGAAACCTGTTTATCAGAGGCAACACTGAAATAAATATGCATAGCATGAGCAGAATCCTTCCTTCAAAACGAAGAGCACAATCCAGAGCACAATCCTAACCTGGAGTTAGGCCAGCATAGTTAGGCCAGCAAACTTTGGTGGCCTAACAAGGGCCACCATAAAGTGTGTTTGGACCATGGAGACAGGGAGGATGGCACATTTCTCCAAGAGTGGTCCAAACATACTTCATGATGTCCCTTGTGCCGGCCACACTTTGTTAGCCTAACTATGCCAGCCTAATTCCAGGTTAGGATTGTGTTCCCAGAGTTGCACTTGGCTCAGGTGAGCTGGATCCAAGCTCCATGCCGCCAGACTAGGTATGTTTGCCCCAGTGGGTTCAGCCAGCACAGGAGGTTGGAGAGTCTGGGGGTGGAGGGAAGATGGGACAGGGCAGGGGAGGGTGGGCCCATGGGCAGACCAGCCCAGGGAGGGAGGTGGGACTGGCCTCCAGCACTTAGGCCAGATCCTAACCCCTGCCCTAGCCTGGTCACCCTTATGTGAGTGTTTTGGAGTAGTGTCTGCAATTTCACTGGCGCAGTTCTGAGTATCCCTATTGGGACTGCTGCAGTGCGGCATGGGGTAAGGGGAATGGATTCCCCTTACTCATACTTACGCCACCCAACCCCACTTTGGATATGCAGCTGGCCAGCTGGCCTACCTATTCCAGAACTTTTTAGGATTGGGCTAGTCTAGATCACTACCACAACCCTCACAGCTCGATCCAAGGACCACAATGGACCTATGCAAGTTCACTGCGTTGGCCCAATAGTGTTACAAACATGCCATAAGGCACATTCGTGCCAGTGCATGTGGCACTGGACCAATGAGGCAGCAGCAATGGCCCAGGCACACCAAGGATAACGGCGGGCAAGCCACCCCCATGCTGGCCAAGTTCAGCCTGCGCAGGGGATTTTTTGAGTGGGGGAAGTCAGGAGGGGGTGGAGGGAGGGTGGAATGGGGAGGAGGGATGGCGGTCCCGGGAGTGGGGAGGAGCAGGATCCAAAGGGGAGCGTGAGTCAGGCCGTGGCAGGATGCTCATACTTTCATGCACAGATTCAAGGATCCCCACTGACCCAGGTGGGGCTTATTGAACTGCAGCTGCCTCCTAACTTGCGTTAGGATACAGAGCAGGCCTGCTGGCCGGCCTGTTCCTACATAATTTAGGATTGTGCTCCTAGTGGTGTACCAAGGTCATTTGTCACCTGGGCCCATAATTTTTGGTAACCTCATGACAAAATAATTTTCAGTAATAGTCATGAAAAGAAATTAATAATAAAAGAAGCGCAGACAGTAAACTCTTTTATCAAACTCTCTCTCTCTCTCTCTCTCTCTGTGTGTGTGTGTGTGTGTGTGTGTGTGTGTAAGTTTGTATATTTATATTTGTATATTTATATATAACTTTGTAACTTCATATACAGTACATCATCACACCAATAAGCACGCTTCTCCTGTGGAGTTGCAGCCAACATCTTAGGGAGGCCTCTCAAATACCTCCCTGAAGCCTGACACCCGGGGCGGGGGCGGGGGGCAGCTTTCCCCTTCGTATGCTAATGGCCCCTCTCAGTAAACAGACACCCACCCGCAGCTGGCTTTCTTCTGGACAGGAGCTGGGCTAGATTTATTTTAAACCATATGCTGTTTTTCCAATCATGGTCAATATCAATTATTTCAAAACTTCCTCAGAACTGATGGGGAACTCTTCCTATCAGAGGTACCAGAGGATGGTGGCTAAAAATTATTTTAGAGGAAAAAAGTTATGATGTAACATGAATGAGAATAGACCTCATTCTGTGTCAAACCATCACACTGTTTCTGACTAACTTCCTTAGATTTTTATGACATTTGGGATACTTTTTTGTCCTATGGTGTAAAGCAAAAATACCATTTTTTGGCAGCCTATGTTTATTATGTGTAATTTCTAGCTATGTAAATTTTTTAAATTTTATCAAAAAATGACACACTAGTGGTAATTGAATTAGCTGTACATCAGACATCAGCTGAGATATAGAGTTGGGAGTGGTCTTATTCTAAAGCTCTTTTCATGAGGTTTCAAATGATATACAACACAATAGGTTTAATGATTTTCAATTTTCTCAAAAATGGACATTTTTAAAAATTTTTTAAAAATCTCAAAATTAGTTCATACCTGTGTCAAAATACACCCAAAAAAACTGAGGGCAGAATGATGGGATCAGAAGATAACACATACGTATGATAAAGAAAAAATAATAGTTTCAAGTTGGACTTTTTAAAATCTACAACATAATTCTTGTACAGAATTTATGAATGTTGTTTCCATGCATATTACTTTCTCAGTCTGTTCTGTTCTGACCTATTTGTGGCCCATTTCTTACACATTTTAGGATGAGGTTCTTGAAACCTCATTAAAAATGCATCAAATTGCAATTCACAACTATTGACAGCACTGATATTTATCCACAAATAAACAGAAGTTCTGGTTCTGTTGCATGATAGTTAACATGATTCTGCCCGTTCCTGTTTGCATTTTTTCTGGCTACAGAAACTCACAGCACCTAACATAGCTTTAAAACAAGACCACACCACACCATATTTCAATGGATGTCCGATGTAAAGCTAGTTAAAGTATCACTTATGCATCATTTTGTGATAAAATTTTGACAATGCAGACTTGCATATATTTTTTTCTCTGTGACTTTTTTTTTTTAAAATGCATTTCTTAAATAACTATATAGAGTCTAAGGATGACAAGTTTGGCTAGCGCAAGAAACACCGTAAAGATGTGCACCATCCTCCCTGATTCCGAGAGTGGTCCAAATGCTCTTTACAGTGGCCTTTTGGCTGGCCTAACTCCAGGTTAAGATTGCACCCTAGCCTCAGTTATGTGAGTGTCATCAAGTTGGCCACTGTAATTTTTTGTTGGTTACTGATTTGCTAGTGACCTCTACTGTTCAAATAGTTCAATAAATAAATTACGTTAATGGCGGTGACACCATACATATGTTACCTCACCAGGTGACACTAGTGATGTCACTGGTGGGAAATTTGGATGATGTTGGTCACTGGTTTAGATGACTTTTAATGTGGATTCTAAACACTGATTGTGGACTACAGTCTATCAGTGGTTATTAGCCATGATGGCTACATTGAGCCTCCAGATGCAAAGCCAATAGTCAAAAATTTATGGATCCAAGGTATCAAATGACCTAGCTTTGCCACTGGCAATAATAATACCAATGATGGAATGTACTGGGATTGATGTATCATGATCACATACAAGAACTTACTATTGAATAAAAATATACACTATGGGTTTTAAAAAAAAACTGGAGATGGGTCTTTTTAATAATGGAACAAGAAGCTCTCAAACATTCTTGCGAATCTCTAATAAAACCTTACATGAGAGTTTGGGCAGTTTATCATTCTTTTCTATCCCAACTATGGGCCACTTTATACATTGTGTTTTTAGGCGTACCCCTAAAATGTGATGTATGAATACCCTGCCGAGCATACATTCAGTGACAAACCTGGATTTGTTGCCTGGTAATGAACGGAATAGTCATTGGACAATAGAGGAATGCCTCTGATAGCTCTTTCACAGCAAGATGATGGTTGCTTTTTGCTTCTCAAGTGAAGATATATTAGAAAGCATGACTCCTGTTTAAGGAAAACTAGACCAAGTGTTCCTAGCAAAGAGGTCATAGGTCCTCTGGTTTGACACAAAACCGAATGGACAGTACTCTATAAACTATAAAATTAGTTTAATGTCCTCTGGAATAAAAATTCCCTGCAAGTAGAAAACAAGCAAAACAGACAAAAGGTTTAACTATAATCCACACCTTACTGTGCTATTTTCTACTTGCAAAGAGGGTGGGTTTTTAAAAATATATATTCAGAAATGTGACCACTTCAGAATGCTACCACCATGTGAGACTAGAACCATATGAGGCAATGTCACCCCCATATCAGCAGGGTTTCCTGATGCTACTGCTACCCTGCAGAAACTGCAGATAGCAGCGAATTCTAAACCTGCTGTTGCTCCATGCAAGTCCTCTAAACGGCTTCCTCTTCAAACAAAACAAAACAGATAGGATGGGCATGATGGGAGGAATTTGTGAACCTGAAACCCTGAGTCCACAAATACAGGGCAGGGGGGGAATGGTATAATATAAAGAGAGAGGTACAAAATATTATCATTGTGGGCTCAAGTTCATATTGAGTGTCAAACGGATTTCCTATAACAGGCCAAATAGCATTCATGGTGCCTGCTGAGGACTAGAAGTGAAGTCATTTAACAGGTGATGACCAGAAATAAGCATTTTTTCTCACTTAGGAACTCCTTAGCTACAAGTAACAAGAGAAAATACACAAATTTTGATCACATTTTCAAGATTTGGATGAGCCCAGTTATCTCACGGGCCACCCTTTCTGCCATCACTTTGCAGCTTAGCCTCAGCAAGAAGCTACACTGACAACTGGGATCTCTGATACTGGGCAAAAAATTCACCTTTTGCTAGTGAATTAAAGAAATAGAGACCTTAGAACCATATACAATCCGGGAATGACCCAAAATCCGTACTTGAAGCTTACAAAGGTCTAATAAGGCATATTGTGATGGACGTAGGACACAATCCTAGAGGGCCCAACATCAGGGTCCTCTCAGACAACCAAGGTTGGTTTGATATGGAATGTAGATTACTAAAAGATCAGTCCTGAGAGTGTTTTAGGAAGTTTAGAAAGACAGACTCTCGGGAATAGTTACAGGAATATATTCTTGTTAAAGCCCAATTCAAGGAATTGATTAAACTCAAGAGAGCAAAGTATATGCATGATCAGTGGCACAGGTTAACCCAATCTATAGTGAAAAAAAAGCACTAGATTATTTTGGGATATTGTATCAGGTGCTTTTAGAAATGTGCGACGGGACCCTAATGCAGTCCCCAACTACCTCTGGAAACAACACTTTACCACACTTTTTTACGACAGCTCAGCCCCACAGACAATTGATAATGCCAGCACAATAGTCAATCCCCCAGAATGGACCCAAGTGTCCACGGAAGTGATTAAGGAGCTGATTGCCGGTTTAAAGCCTGGAAAATCTCGGGCCCTGATGCCATCCCAGTTGAATGACTGAAAGCAGATCCTGACTGGTGGGCCCCTATACTATCAACTCTCTTTACTATCATTAATTGGACCGGACTAATCCCAAAAAACTGGCTAAAAGCAATAGCGGTCCCCATTTATAAAAAAAGGTGACCATAAGACGCCGGAAAACTACAGACCTATTAGCCTCTTATCAGTTACTGGCAAACTGTATGCTAAACTCCTTTTAACTATTCTTAATCAATGGATCATACAACAGGATATAATGGGAGCCGAGCAGATAGGATTTAGACAAGGTAGAGCTATGGCCTTATTCTCTCTCACCTAATTTACAAATATACATCAAAGATTAAAAACAAATTATTTGTAGCCTTTCTGGATCTAAAGTGTGCATTTGACAGTATAGATAGACAGCTTTGGGACAAACTATGCCATTTAGGAATTGACAAGAGACTGCTGTTTCTCATTAAGAGACTATACATATGCACACTTTGTCAAGTTAGATTCTCCCCGGAAGGGGGCCTAACTGAGGAAATTCCAACCAACAAGCTGTATTTTTGAGGAAAATCCTAGGTTTACCAAATTGTGTGCCCTACTCAGCCTTATGTTTAGAGATGGGCCAATTCCTGATTGAGACACTGGCCTGGTTAAGAACAACCAAGTTCTGGCTCAAAGTTTATTATAATCACGACCAGAACAGCTTATTACATCAGCTCCTAAAGGATATATATCCCCCTGCTGGCACCTGGGAAATAAAAATAAGAACGATTGTAATCGAGACTGACTTACTTGGTTCAGTTTCTCAATCCGAGGCCTACCGAATCATTAAAAGCAGGCTTCTGGATATTCAAGCACAGAGTTTACTGAGCTCTGCGAATAAAACCTGTTCACCGCTGAACCTTCAGATTCCAGTTACAATTGGAAAAACGACAACATATCTATCTCTTTTAGAAAGCCCCCAAGAAAGAAGGGCTTTTTCGCTCGCCAGATGTAATGCCATCCGATCGGCAGTAATGCAAGGCAGATTTAGGGGCACCCCTTATAACGACAGACACTGTCCTTGTGCCCTTGGTGAGGCCGTGTCAATTGTTCATGTGTTTTTACACTGTCCCCTCCACTCCGAAGCCCAGAAGAAATTTTTAGACCCAACTTTAACAACGAAGCATCTAAGTTCAGAGTCCGTGATGCTGAAATACTTATTTTCGATGACGGAGCCAAGCTTAATAAGACAACCTTTTTGCACCAAATGGTGAAGTGCAACAGTGTATGAGGGGCTAGGGGGCAGAATTTTATTTCTATTTGTTATCAGAGCTACAGTTCTAATGTGTATTGTATATATATATGTATGTGTGTATGTCTGCATATATGCCAATAAAGGTTACAAATACGAATACAAATACAATAACTGATAACCTACATGATAACTGGGCTCTCTTGGCACATCTACAGCTTCTCCTTCCTCACCCCTCTGAGGCTGCAATTCTATCCACAGTTTCGTGGGAGTAAACTCCATTGAACACAATATGGCCTCAGTGTGCTTCAGAATGCCTCTGGATTGGACCAGAGTGCAGTCTGGAGCTTCGGGTTTGAAACCCCAGCAGATAATGATGGCCCACTGTACTCTCCTTTTCATGCATGACAGCCCTTAGGTACTTGAAGACAATTATATCTTTTCTTCGGGCGCAATCCTAAGCAGAGCTGGACTGGCAAGGCCAACAGGCCAGCGCCATATCCGACGCTGCTTAGGAGAGGCTGGAGCCTCCCTACAGCAAGAGAGTGAACGCTCCCTTACCATAGGGGAAGCTCCAGCCTCCCCTATGCGCTCCTCGGAACTGCGCCCACTAAATAGCTAAATAGCGGGCGCAGATCCAAGGAGATTGCGCAGCCCGAATGGGGGCCTCCCAAACAGGCTTAGGATGCGGCCGTATGGCCACCTCCCAAGCCCACTCATGTCCCACCCCCAACCTCCCTCCCCTGCACCAATCCCCATCCCGGAACAAGACAGTTCCTCCCCCGCGCCAACTGGCTTCAGTCAGCACGAGGAAGGCTCCCCGTTGGCACTCTAAAGCAGACGCTACTCGTAGCTAATGATGTAGCGCCAACATAACAACGTTGCGTCAGCGCTATGTCCATTATAGGATGGCGCTGCCCGTCTCCTCTTCTCCAAGGCTAAACATACCCAGTGTTTTTAACTTTTTTCATAGAACTTTACAGAACCCTCATTATCCTGGTTGCCCTTCTGTGATAAACGTCTTTCTAAAACAGAGTGCCCAAAACTGAATACTATATTCCAAGTGAGGTCTGACCAATGCAAGATAGGGTAGAATTATTACAGGTAGGCACCCATTATTTGTAGGTTCAACAAACCCTCCCAGGGAAGGCCCACTGGACCCTTCAAAGAAAAAAACAGCTAAAATTATGCATTTGATTAAATATTTAGAACAGTGTTTCTCAACTAATGGTACTCATGCCATCTGCGGTACTTGAGGTGGTATCCGGTGGTATATGTGGGACCCCTAGGCCCCTGCTGCCTGGCAGCAACCGAGCAATGCAACATGACAAGTAGCAGTAGGTGGCTCGGCAAAACGGGCAGAACACCCGAATGTGCTTTTCACATATTTGAAAAAGTCCTCCCATCCACCCTGAGCCTTTTACTGGTGTTTGTTGCCTCATGTCTGGCCTCCCAATCTGAAAGTGCCAGTTACTTCTAGTGATACTTCCAATAGGTGGACCATGCGAAGTGGTACAGCAGGGGAGAAACACAGGCAGTGCGATCCTAAGGAGTGCACACTGTCAACACAACAGGGTTGCGTCAGCACTGCGCACTTAGCACTGATGCAGGGATGACAAGCAGCACCCCTGCATCAGCACTACAGGAAAGGGACCAGCGCTGCAGGCAGCGTTGGTCCCGTTGAGCCCGCGCTGCGCCTCCCTTGCATCGGCTGAAGCCAGGCAGCGCAAGGAAGGCACCAGGTTGGGACAGGGAGGGAGAGGGCGGGGGCAGTTCCAGGCGCGACATGGGTGGGTGGTGGGCAGGCCAGCAGGTGTGCCAGGCCAGGAGGGAGGCAGGCCCGATTCAGACCGTGCAGTCTCCCCAGATCTGCGCCTGCTGTTTAGCAGGCACAGATCCGAGTAGCACAACGGGGAGTCTGAAGCCTCCCCTCCAGTAAGGGCGCGAATGTGCCCTTGCCGTGGGGAGGCTCCAGCCTCCCAGAAGCAGCATTGGATATGGCGCAGGCCCATCGGCTTTGCCATTCCGATGCTGCTTAGGATTGCGCTTTGAGAAACACAGCTTTAGAATCTTTATGTTTTATGCACATGAAGCCTGACACATCAATTACTGTACACTCTGGAGTGCAAATAAAAATTGACATCATATCAAACAACAGAATTTTTTTTAGACCAGTGGTTCCTAAACTGTGACTGGGGACCCACCAGTGGCAAGTCAATTTCAGGTGGGTTGCGAAGCACTGAGAGCCACCATATTGAAAATATAAGAAGATGAGATGCTGGAAAGGGGGAGGGCTGAGCGATTGTTTTGCTTAAGGTTGTAATAGGCTTTTTTTTTTTCTGATTCACTTTGCTATTGGGAAATGGCTGAGAAATAACCCCACTTATTGCTACATTCTCAGGAAAGCAGCAGGCTCCGGCATCACAATTATGGCACTTCCAGCCACATCTGGTGGGTCCCGGACAGATTGTCATTCTAAAAAGTGGGCCCTGGTGCTAAAAGGTTTGAGAACCACTGACTATGGGGGTGTGAAGAATGAAAGGGGTATTAGGGAAAAAGATAAAAGAAATCACTCATTTGTTCTGTCATCTTTAATAGTTTACATTGGAAAATTCCTTACTTATTGTTCAAAATTTGTTTACTTCTAACTAAAAACAGAAACTTTAGCCAGAACCCAGCTGGGTTTTTAATCACTACAGATGTAATGTGGATTTCTAAGTTGGTCAGATACCACCAAAAGAAAAAAGAAAAAAAGAAAAGGAAAAACCAAAAAGCTACGCTCTATTTTCACTCACAAATGTATTTTTATCACTGCTAAGCAACAGAAAAATTTCTACTTTCTGCTAGCTCTGCAACCCTTGTTAAAGGAACCAATTGAAGAGAGAACAAAAGCAAGGAAAAACTGGCTTCTAACCAGCAACCTGAAGAGAATTAATGCTTCTTTCACAAATTACAATAGAAATTCCTCTTTGACTTTGAATACAACTAACACATTAGCCTGAACTTTGTTCTGCTCTGCATGCTTTTACTGTGTCTCAGTTTAAGCTAATGTAAGACCCCTTAGAAAAGGAAGTAAGGAGGGGTTAATTAGCCTCAAACACATGGCAGACACATGTATTTAAGTACCATGAAGTCTTCAGGCCTCTCCACTCCGCTCACCACCCACCGCCATCCCGGCTGAAAAAACTAAAAGGGTAAATAAATCAAAGAAAAGGTAACATGCTTGTTGCCATGGCTACAGAAACTTCAGGGAACTCATTTTGTTTTCCTCATTACGCTTGACTGAGTCCCAAGTCTTTGTCCAACGAAGTCTCTCCTCACCCTTTAAATTCCATTCACAAATGGCATCAAGTGGCTCCCCTGGATAAAAACCTTTTATCTGCCAGCCATATCTTATTTGTTTACAGTTCTGGACTATTAACAAAGGCATTTGCCTTCTTAAGGGGGGAGGTGTTTACTTGGTGGAAAAAAAACAAACATGATTGGGTCTCCCTCTGCAGCACATTGCTCCATCACGCATTTTAAAGAGCTTATATTGTTGCATCTTTCAAGCAATTACAAAAGCAGACTGTGGAGAGGTAGGGGGAAACATCTGCAAAAGCGTGTCCCAGTTTGTATAGAAACTCTTGCCAAAGGGTCACATCCATTTATAAAGTAGATAGTTCTTTCAATCCCAAATCTCTTGAAAGTCTTATAATTCCAGGTACTAGAGCTATCTTAAAAAACAACAACCCCAAGACAATTGCTTTTGTACTGTTTGCATTGAAAACTTCTCATTTTCAAGTTGTACACTTTCAAGGAGCCTTTTGCATGGATGTGGGTAGACAGGCAAACAAGGAGGAGCACACCCATGCCCTTCACTAAGGAAGAGGACATTCCAGCATCCCCAGCTCCTCATCACTGCAAACAGCAGCAATGTGGAGTAAAGAGGTTGCATGCCACACTCCTTATAAGTAAGGTGAAAGAGGGATAAGTACTTTATAAGTAAGGGGAAAGATCTGTTGGGCTCTCTTCCCCAACTACATGGTGTTTTATTAGCACCAAGAAGGTGAGTAGAAGCTATCTGGGGCCATGGCAGATTCAACCTTTTCTCTAGCACAATGGTATTCAAATGTTTTAGACTGGGACCCACTTTTAAGAATGGCACTCAGGTTGGGACCCAACAGAAGTGATGTCATTAATCTGGAAGTGATGTTGTGGCAGAAAGTGACATCATCAAACAGGAAGTGCTATCATTGTAACATAATAAAATGACACTCCTGAATGCAAATTGGCATTCTTGGCCTGCAGCAGTTGTACAATCATGAAACATCCCTGACAGAAGGATTAGGACAAAATAATATATAAAGACAGTGAACTAAAAACACTTTTTAAAAAAACCTCACTTGAAAATTCAAACTGTTAATGCTCACAAAGGAATATAACAAAAGTAAGGTCTGCAGTTTCCATGATGGCTGCTCCAAGCTTTCCACGACCCACCTGACATCAGGTCGTGACCAGTGATGTCATGCAGGGGGAACGCGAGGGAACTCAGTTCCACTAGTTAAAATTAGGGCTGACTCCGCCCACTTCACTCTCCCTCCCCCCTCCCAATTCCTCTGCAAAGAGCTTTTCTCCTTGGTTGGCCACCACTCAGAGGGTTAAAGGGAGCAACTCCGGATTCCTAGGGGGGAGGGGCAAAAGCAGTGATGTCATTCAGGGGGAACAGACCAGAACGGGCGTTCCGGATCCTAATGGGCTCCGTGGATGGTTCCCGACAAGTGCCAATCAAAAGTGAGTTCCTGTTCCTAAATCATTTGAATGACACCACTGGTCGTGACCCACTAAATGGGTCCCGACCTAAAGTTTGAATAACACTGCTCTAGCACATGGGTCTCCAAAGTGTGGCCAGTGGGCCAGAACTGGCCTGCTCCAACCCTCTATCTGGCCCACTGAATCCGTTGGCCCACGGCCACCCTCACCTGACCTTGTAGGCGCGGGCTGTGTTGTAGATCTCCCCTCCCCAGCGAAGGCTCCTGTCTTCTACTGTTTAGGTACAGCTCCAGGAAAAAAGAAATAAGCTCAAAGTCACTAGAACTGTGGTGGAGACATGACTGGGCAGGACGAAAGGGCCTGCAGTCCTGAAAGTGTCTGTGCAGAGCACTTCTTGTAAGCAGTTTGTGGGATCTCTGTAGAAAAAAAGAACCCCAGCAAAACCCTTTCTCCTCCCCTGGCTGTTGGGGAGGCACCCTGGGGCAGGGGTTGCTTTGGTGTATTGACTTGGGATGTGGTTACACACACACACACACACACACAGCTCAATGGAGCACTGCACTGAGATTTGGGCTGAGATATCCAAGTGAAGCTTTGCCTGTTTTCCCAGCGTCTTCCTTCACACTGAGCCCTCCTTTGACCTGCTCTCTTTATTATAACTGCTGCAAATGCTTTCTCTGGGTGCTGCTCAAGCCAGACTGGAATGTAGGGGGGAAGCAAGGGGGTTGCTCTCTGTCTCGCTTCAGTTGGTCTGCTACCTCAGATGTTTCAGTCAAGAGGACCCTTTGCAGAAAGGAAGGTGCATGTTGTGTCCCAGTTGCCCTTCCTCACCCGCCCCACCAAGACTTCCATGTTGCCTCTCAAATGGGGTTTTTGAAAGCAGAGACCACAGTGTTGCTTCTGGCTCTACTCCCTTTTGCGGCACCTTCAACATTGCAGTTGTGGATCTGGCCCATTTGGTACCCTGGGACAACTGCAGGCTGCCACCTCTAGCTACTGTTGCCCCCACCCACAGCAGCTAGTGCCCCCACTTACCTGGAGCTCACAGTACTCCAAAAGCCTTCTCAAGGCTCAGGAAGTTTTTTACAGTACTTCTGGTTTTCCAACGACAATCAGAAGCACTGTATAGCTGCCATCAGGAGAAGGTGGCAGGAGGTGCCTTGAAGCACTTTCACTACTCAAGGTACTGGTAGGACCACCACTGCGACGTTGCTCTGCTATGGTTAGTGCAAAATATTTATATGCTGCCTTTCAACATGCTGCTGGAGGGGGGGGGAGAGGGAGTTGCTCTTCCTTGGGAAATAAGAGGTAAGGAGAGAGCTCTCCTATATGTGTTCTTTTGATGTTGGAGGAGGAAGTGCAGGAGTTGATTTGCATCCAAGAGGGAGAAAAAGACAATCAAAGTGATCCAGGCAGAATCAGCTCCCTCCCACCTCCTGCTTGTTTGTCCTCCTTTCCCAGCCCTAGAAAAGTTTAAGTAGCAGCCAGCCTTGCCTGGGTGAGCAAGCAGCAATAGTTTTGATGGATAGTTTTGATGGAAAAGGCACAGGGTGCCTGAGCAAATGCCTGTAAGTGCCTGCAAGCCAGGCAGATCACAAGAGACCAAAGGCTATTCAAAGCAGCCCTACCTGATTGATAGCTGCAGGGCTGGAGGGCTTTTTTCTCCCCAAAACAGGGTCCTTTCTTAAAGAGACAGTCTCCTCAACAGCAGGAGGGATGCCCATTACAGCAATTAAAACCTGAACTTTTTTTTTTTTTTTGGTGGGGGATGAACCAGGAACAATAAAGGTACTCAAATTTTGCAGCCACAGAAAAACAGCAAAGAGGAGTTATTCCCATTTCACCTCCAGAAGAAATAAAGCACTGTGTATGTATAAGCAGCCGTGGGGGAGGGGAGGCCGAGAGAAGAGACTTGCATGGCTGAGGATGAGTAGAATGAAGAAACCCTTCTTTCCCCTCTTTGCCTTTGTTCCAGCAGCAGTGGTGAAAGAACTGAGGGACGTGGGCGGGTGGAGAGGGACGGAGGGAGGGAAAAAGAGAAGCAAACTGCAAGAGTAACTTCTTCCTGATTCTCAACTCCCCAAATTATAACACACTCTTTGGAAACCTGAGACAAGGAGTTCCAAATACATTTAATACCCTGATCAGACTGCTTGCCAAATCATCCCATCTATCCAACGCATGTTGAAAGCATGTTGTCTTTATAAATTATTTCTCAGATTTCTCCCAATTTAACTTATTACTAAATTGGGGAACAATGCTTTATCCCTCCAACACACTACAGTAATGGTCTCCCAATCCCCCAATAATTTTCCCCTCAAAAATGCTTTTTCCAAAACTTATTTTCTACCATATTCCTTTCAAAAATTAATTCTCCCAAAATAAATTTCCCTTTTCAAAATCCATTTCCCCCTCTTCCTGTGCAAATCAATTTTGCCCTTTGCTCCCCCCAATTCTCTCTGTGTGTGTGTGCGCACGTGCGTGCAGCAGAGGGTAAGCGTGTATGAGGGAGAGGGGAGTGGGTGGGAATTATTTTGCAGCAAAAGAAATTTGAGTTTGCTGTTTTGGCTGTATGGTTTCAGGGGAATGAGGGGAAGGCAAGTGAATTCTGTGCCTCAGTGTGACTATAATGCATAGTCACAAGAAAGTGGGATTGATACTAAGTGTATTTTGACAGACATTTATTTAAATTTATTTAATTTCTGGCCCTTGGCACCATGTAAAATTTACAATGTTGCCATCCTGCTGTAAAAAAATTGGAGACCCCTGCTCTAGCAAGAAGTTGCTGTTGTGACCAGAGCTGCCAGTGGAGTACTAGCCTGGAGAAAACTGCAGAGATGGGCTGGGGGCTCATCCATTTGCCACCTCTCCATATGACCTTTCAGGTCACTGCATGGCAAGGCTGAACCTGCACTGACTCATTTGTAGGGACCCCTGCATGTCAGTAAGGATTCTGCAGCATGTTCTCTGCTAGCCAGGCCTGTTAGGTCTCTGCATAGACTGATAGTGACAGGTCAGTTACCCTTTTGCAAAACTTGTCCGCTATTACCAAGCTTCTCGTTGAAAAGCTCCAATCAGTTTCCAAGAAAACCTTGGTATTCTATCAATACACATTTTGAAAAATAGCTATCTAAATTATATGAATCTGTATTTTGACTAAGTAGTACTCTAATATTTCCAATTAACTTTAGCAGAGTATAGCTTTGATTGCTGTCTTGCTTAACTGATCCTATTTTAATCCCATGAAATGGGAACATGTAATATTGGGAGATGGTAAAGGAAGAACATTTTATACCTTAAAGAACTAAAAACCATGTAGAGCACAATCCTATGCATGTCTACTCAGAAGTAATTCTCATTCTAGTCAATGGATCTTATTCCAAGGTAAATATGGATAGGATTGCAGCCCAATCCTATGCTTCAGGGTGCTCACAGATCCAGCAGCACCAATATTGCTACTGCTGGTTCATTTGGGCTTCATGAAGCCACTGGAGGTATCATTTACTCCCCTTACCTGAAGTAGCATCACTACGTCTCTAATGGGTGCCCTCGACTGCACCTGCTATTGACCGAGCACAGAAATAAGGAGACCCATGACAAGCTCCCTGGCCACAGAAAGAGCACGGGATACAGCAGCAGACTCTGCTGCCATCTCGGCCCCCTCCTAGGCCCCTTCCCCCACCCAGTTCCACCCCCTCCCTGCTTCCCTTCTCCTGCCCTGTGCCAAGCAGTGGCAATACTTACTGCTGGCTGCTCTGCAGCATCTTCCAACATCCTCCTAGCAGGGCTGAGCCCAGCACCAGCACTCTCTGCTCTCTGGAAGCCGCAAGCATGCTTTATGGCACATTTGCAACACCTAGAGCCACCGGTACACATGTACCGCCAGCACTAAGAAGCTCAGAATTGGACTGTTAGTTGTTTACACTACCTGGCCAAACTTTGCTGGCCTAACTGTGCCGGCCTAACTCCCAATTAGGATTGCACCCTTAAACACAGTATATTTAAACAAATAGTATTCAGCTATAATTTTGGCTGATTTTTACCCTCCCTTCATTTCTCCCGCTCTGGGAAGGTCAGAAGCCAATCATTGCAGTGAGCCACGAGAGAGGGAAATGTTGCTTGTGATGAGCTGTTGCTTGCCTTGCGCGCGCGCACACACAAACACACACACACTAATGACACAGATAGCATTGAATTGCTGGGGGGAAAACATTAAAACTAAGGGGAAAAAAACAAGTTTTTACCTTGCATAAAAAAGCAAAGTAACTTCAGGAAGCAGTAATCATTAGCATTTTAAAAACTTTCAAAACAACATAAAAAACCATGTAAACCATCTCAAAAGACCATGCAAAATAGACTTATATATTGTTTATACTGTTTATACTGTTTGCAGCATTTTAAAATTTCAAGAAGCTCTGCTGTTTTGGGAGTTTAAGGAGAAGAGCGGAGCCAACAAATGTAAACAATGAGTTCTGCAAGCACTAAAGACTGCAGATGTAGATGCTTTGCAAACAATCAACAGGCAGCTGGAACCACTGACCCTTGACTGACCCTTTGATAAGGCAAGGAGGCAATTTATAGCTCATTTATTTGCAAAAATTTCTTGTCTTATAGATGGGTATCTATGGTATTTCTTTTTTTGTTGTTGCCTTGTGTGGTCACCTAGAAAGGTTATTGTATGCTAACAAGTTTTGATCTTGCTTAACCCATTTCCTTGAACTATTTTATTCTCTGGTAGATGCATAGATAACACCACAATAATTTCCTTATCAACAGATAGCAAGGGCACACACACGTATTTTAGAAACATGATCCCCCCATGACCTAAGTGCCACTGTGTCACTGAAAGAGAGCATTTTTCATGTGTAATAATTGCCATGTTATATATGGATACTATAGCATGAAAACTAGCACAAAAACTAGTGAGGTTTCTTAGCATGAGAGATCTATTCTTAAATCCAAGTGGTCCATGTTCAAATTAATTAATACATGTGTCTGAATTTTCTCTGATTTTTACTCCAGGCTCTTACTTTTCAATATAATAATTTCGGAAGCTCGGGCTCTAAACACAGAAGAAGTGTTGTCCACCTCTACATTCTTCCTCTACTTTACCTCTATGTAGTGGAAAGTGGTGGGTTAGGACCCCAGATTCGAATGGGAAAAGCTTTCTCACAATTTTTAAATGGCATTTATTCAATGGAACTTTAAAGAAAGCCCCTCAAGAAGGATCTTTTGTTACATCCCTGGTGGTTTTCATATAACACTTATTAAATATCTTCCACATTT
>JAJKFI010000080.1:4966112-5026231 GCA_029204185.1 Lerista edwardsae
TAATAATAATAATAATAATAATAATAATAATAATAATAATAATAATACCTTCCACGTAAAATCGGAGGCAGAGGCCTTCTACAAGTGAAACAAACAGTGGAAGAAGAAAAAAGAGGACTTAATGATTACATCATGGCAAGTAAGGAAAAATTGCTAAGAGAAGTATAAAAGAGAAAATACTGAAAACAAGTGGTACAAAAAAAGATTATAGACAAGAAATACTAAATAGGAGTTGGGAAAATTGGAAAAATAAGCCTATTTGAAAAGGCATGACCGAGTGGCCAGTTTGATTCATTGGAACTTATGTAGAAAATATAATTTAGAAGTATCAAAAAACTACTACGACCATCAAGTAGAAAAAGTTGTTGAAAATGCAAATGTAAAAATTTTATGGGATTTTAGAATTCAAACTGATCGGCATTTAGAACACAACACACCAGATATAACGGTGGTTGAAAAGAAAAAAGTATGGCTTATAGATATCACCATACCGGGTGATAGCCAAATTGAAGACAAAGAACTTGAAAAAATTACAAAATATAGGGACTCGACAATTGAAATTGGAAGATTATGGCAAAAATGATCCGAAGTAGTGCCCATTGTCATCGGGGCACTTGGATCTATTTCAAAAAATTTACAAAAACATCTAGAAACTTTGAAGATCAATGATATAAGAACGTCTGACCTACAAAAAACTATGCTGTTGGGAACATCATACATCTTACGCATATATTTGGACAATTCTTAGGCTCTTGGTTAGAGCTTGAATTGCTAATAAAAGACCAGTCTGTGATATTTGTGATCTTTTTATCCTTTTGACTGTGTATATGTGAATGAATGAATGAATGAATGAATGAATGAATGAATGATGATGATGATGATGATGATGATGTTGTTACTGCTGCTGCTGCTGCTGCTGTTGTAAGACAAAAGAAATATATTTTACAGTTACAAAACCTGCCTATTTTACCACATAATAAAATGATGAAGAGCTAGCTAGTGTCACCTAATTTTGTTACTGGCCTTGACTTGATACTGATTTTAACAGAAATTGTTCATGGTACAAAGCTGAAATGAGGTGAAAAGTTTCACTTGCTCCATTTTCTTGCCTCAGGCTGCTAATAAAGGGCAATTCTGCCCGGGCCACAGCAGCAAGCACCTGGACACTTCCCAAGTCGGGAAGCAGCCAGGGGCACCTGAACAGTTGCTGCAGTGGCTGGGGCGATTTCGGCCAGGACATTGAGAGTCCAGGAGACAAGCGCTCCATCTATTTCCTGGATCGGGAAGCAGGCGGGGGCACCTGGGTACCGGGCAAAATTGCCCTGGCTGTGGCAGGGAACACATGCAAGGGCGCTTTGCTTTTTCATGTCCGCTGTGCCCCCTGCCGCAACCAGCGCCTGCTGCTCCTGCATCACCTCCTGGCACCATTTATACCCCTCTGCTATCAACTTTCCTTCATGGGTCAGTTTAAAAACTGCTCTGCCACCTTTTTGATACTATGTTCCAGCAGCCTGGTTCCATTTTTGTTCAGGTAAAGCCCATCCCTCTTATACAGGCCTGGCTTGTCTGAAAACATTCCCCTGTGCCTAAATCTCTCCTCTCAACATCACTGTCTCATCCACACATTGAGACCCCTGAGCTTTGCCTGCATAACTGGCCCTGCACATGGAACAGGTAGCACCTCCAAGAATGCTACCTTTGGGATCATGGCTTTCAGCTTCCTACCTAGTAGCCTGAATTTGCCCTCCAGAGCCTTCCGGCTACATTTCCCCACATCATGGGTGCTGACATGCACCACAACAGCTACTTCTTCCCCAGCACTCTCTACTAGCCTATTGTTGAAGGACTAGAACCTTGAGCTCAATTTGTATGTTCATGTTTTTCTCAATTTTATGTAATCATTTTTAATGTAATTGGTTTCGCTGAAAGGTGCTGTAATTTGTACTGAAGCCCTTGGTCAGCTGTGGCCTGGGAAAAAGCCAGAGGGCCTCTCCTAAGGACTCAAAAATGTCTTGCCGATACTATGGAATGCAGTTGTCCTTAGTAAACAAGAATTGTGATCTTTGGGAGAGTCACAAGAGTAGCAAAGAAACTTTTACTATGGATGGGCATGAAGCCAAAACTTCTCTATTTGAATATGTATATGTATGTTAATATGTATGAAGGACACCCTAAAACTGAGTGCCACCCTTTGTCTAAGGGGGGCAGTAACGAATAGCCATGTACACCTTAACAGGCTTTAAGATGTTTTTAAATAAGAAAGATGAGTTCAATTTTGCAAGCTGATTGGTCTGATTTTGTGTGTATGTGTGTAAGTATAGCTTCAGACAGGGAGCCCGGAAGGAAGGATAACAAATTCCTCTCACACTATCTAGCCGATACGTGATGTCTGCAACCTTCACACTAGGCAGGCAAGTCACCATGAGGTTCTCACATCTGTCACAGACACCCCTCTCTATGTTCCTGACTATAGAATCGCCCACTATATTTTGTCAGACTGCAGATGAGGCTCAATTTAATATGATTGATGAAATTTACCATCTCACAAATATGACTGAATCCTCATCCACATGTCAACATCCAACATTCTTAACATATAGAAAAGTAAGATATCAGGCTAGAACTAGGCTAGAACTCATCTTCCTGTCAGCTAATTTTCAATGTGTATATGTATATAGAGGAAAACTATCACAAAATGTTCCTCTATGCTTCCATTATGCTCCAGGGTTTTTGAAACTAGGCTCCAAAACTTTAACTACTTGCTCGAGTTCTTTGTTAGATTAACAAACAAACAATCCATGTCTTGAGATTTCACTATCCCTAGTGCTTTCTGAAAGGACAGACAACAAAAACATCCATTAACTAATTGGTTTCAATTGTGTTTGAAAAAAGGAACTTGCTTTTAAGAAACCAGTTCTTGCTAGCATCCTTGTCCTTTAGTCTATGACAGTGCACTAATACCCGCCACATCCAGATTAGGTATCTAGTTATATCAGCTGTTCCCAAATTGTGGGTCTGTAGCCCGCCAGTGGGTCGCAATCCAATTTTTGGTGGGTTGTGAAACTGACAAAGCAGACCTGTTGTTTGGGGGGAATACTGCTGCCCAATTACCATTATAGCAACAGAAGCTTGAGCAGCTGGTAAAGTGAAACTCTTTTTCTCTCGATAGGTCCCAAAGCTTGGGAACCGCTGAATTACTGTAATTATTTGGTTCTCACAAAGAGTTATTTGTGGAGAGGGAATACCTAGTAAGCCACAAACATACCTACTCATCCACAAATGTGGTCTCTCCCTGCCCCCCAAAAAAACACTTGTTTGTACGAACGAGTGCTGCCCATGGGGAGAGTTTCTCCAGCAGGCCTTGGTGGCATACTCATCTATATATATAAAAACGGACGTGGGTATGTTTGTGTGTATGTATGTATATATGTATGCGGGTGTGTATGTATGTATGTTATGCATAGGCTCGGGAACGCCTGGACCGATCCGCACGAAACTTGGCAGGAATACACCTTGCAGCCTGGAAAGAAACACTGCGGGGGTCAGACCCCCCTACAGCCCCCGGGGGGAGGGACAGCGAGGGGATTGTATTGGAGTGAACGTGTGCTGCCACCCTGTGGTCACAAAGGATTCTGCAGGTTATGAGCTGGGATTGCACTCACTGAGCTGATACACAGAAAGAGACCTCAGAAACGAAAGTGAAACTGCTTTGCACTGCCTGAGTTGCCCAGGCTGGAAAGAGCATGAAAGAGTTCCAACACCCAGTCGGATCTGAGAGGGACCTATTTCCAGAGGGCTAACTGGCCACCTCTTCCTGTTTCTCACACGTCGGTGCTATCCTACCACAGGACCTGCAGACAGTGTTCAGTGAGTGTGACAATTTCATTACGCTCCTTTGCTTGATTCTGTCCCTGTATTCATTCCTTCTCCTAATAGAAGCTGGGGATACTTTGTCCCCCGGGCAACGCTGGGTAACAAAAGGCTAGTAAGAACATAAAAAGAGTCCTGCTGGATCAGGCCAAAGGCCCATCTAGTCCAGCTTCCTGTATCTCACAGTGGCCCAACAGATGCCTCAGGGAGCACACAAGACAACAAGACGCTTGCATCCCTGCATCTGGCATTTTGAAGTAGCCTACTTCATGTAAGGATGTAAGGAGGTTGCACAACCCATCATGGCCTATAGCCCATGATGGATTTTTCCTCTGGAAATTTGTCCAATCTTCACACTGCTTCTCACCAGCCATTCCCTCTCCATAGGAACCACAGAGGAGGAACATGTGTAAAGGGTTTAATTTTCTTCTGCTGTGTGTTTCCACACAGCAGCCAATTAATCGTTCCAGGAAATATCAGTCATATTAAATAGAAATGTTTGCAAATATAAGAGAAGTTTGCCTTGGTAGCAGTCCTGGGGCTTGGGCACTCAAAAGCCACCCCCCAATCGGTCGCCCCCTGCCTCGGAAGTAATTGTGGTGATGTCATTGCATCATACTGCAGACACTGCTTCCTAACTGGTTGAGGGGCTGGGCTGCCTCCTTCTTTCTTTCCCCTAGGTACACCACTGGTTTGCCTTGCAACAACATGCCTCTTTCAATAGAATCTGACATATTTTCATTATTCTAGGATCAAAAGGCCTTCAGTTTAAGAGACATGTTAAGGTGCTTACAAATTCATTCATGCTCCAAAAAGCTTGGAATTGTAACTTGGCACCCACCTTCTACGTCTTGTAAACTGTAAATTCATTCCATATAGTACTGCTTGCTTACAACTTGGCCTCCAAGCATTTCCCCCTGTTTTTTCAGCCTCCATCCTCTTCCTCTGTAGGTTGGGGTCAACCTGCACAACTTGGGGCAGGAAGGCCAAAAGTAACACTGGAAGCTTTCCCTATATTTTCATTTAGGATAAGAAAAAATTATATAGCATGGATGTGCTCCAGTCACTGAGCCCGAGTCCCAAATTGTATGCAAGTCAATGATGCCTGTGACTTAAGTCAGCTTATAAGAACATAAGAACATAAGAAGAGCCCTGCTGGATCAGGCCAAAGGCCCATCTAGTCCAGCTTCCTGTATCTCACAGCGGCCCCACCAGGTACCCCAGGGAGGCATGAGACAACAAGATGCTTGCATCCTGTTGCCACTCCCTTACACCCAGTACTCTGAAGTAGCCTACTACTAATGTAAGGAGGTTACAACCCATCATTGCCTATAGCCCACAATGGACTTTTCTTCCAGAAATCCGTCCAAACCCCTCTTAAAGGCACCTAGACCAGATGCCATCACCACCTCCTGTGGCAAAGAGTTCCACAGATTAACTACCCACTGGGTAAAAAAGTACTTCCTTTTATCTGTTTTAACTCTCCCAATCCTCAGTTTTAGCGGATCCCCCTGGTTCTGGTGTTTTGAGAGAGGGAAAAGAACATCCGTCTATCGACTCTTCCGTGCATTATTTCGTATGTCTCAATCATGTCCCCTCTCAGGTGCCTTTTTTCTAGCTGAAGAGCCCCAAACACTGCAGTCTTTCTTCATAAGGGAGGTGCCCTTATCATTACCATACCAGCCCCGTAATCATTTTCGTCGCTCTCTTCTGCACCTTTTCCAACTCCACTATGTCCTTTTTGAGGTGCGGCGACCAGAACTGGACACAATATTCCAGGTGCACAATATTCCAGGTGCATCGATTTGTACAATGGCATAATAATATTGGCTGTTTTATTCTCAACCCCTTTTTTAATTACCCCAAGCATGGAATTGGCTTTCTTAATTGCTGCCGCACACTGGGTCGATACCTTCATTCAATTGTCCACCAGCACCCCAAGATCTCTCTCTTGAGCTGTCACAGACAGCTCAGAACCCATTAGCCTATAGGTGAAGTTTTGGTTTTTTGCCCCAATGTGCATCACTTTACACTTGTCTACGTTGAAACGCATCTGCCATTTGGCTGCCCATTCCCCCAACTTGGAGAGATCCTTCTGGAGCTCTTCACAATCCCCTCTGGTCTTCACCACCCGGAAAAGTTTTGTGTCATCCGCAAACTTGGCCACCTTGCTGCTTATCCCTGTCTCCAGGTCATTTATGAACAAGTTGAAAAGCACAGGCCCCAAGACAGATCCCTGGGGCACTCCGCTTTTCACCTCTCTCCATTGTGAAAATTGCCCATTGACCCCCACTCTCTGTTTCTTGGCCCTCAATCAATTCTGAATCCATAAGAGGACCTGCCCTCTTATTCCCTGACTGTGAAGTTTCTTCAGCAGCCTTTGGTGGGGGACTGTGTCAAACGTCTTCTGAAAATCCAGGTGTATGATATCCACAGGTTCACCCACATCCACGTGCCTGTTGACCTTTTCAAAGAATTCCAAAATGTTTGTGAGGCAAGACTTACCCTTACAGAAGCCATGATGACTTTCCTTCAGCAACACTTGTTCCTCTATGTATTTTAGGATTTTATCTTTGATGAGGCTTTCCACCATCTTACCCGGAACAGACATTAGGCTGACTGGCCTGTAGTTTCCCTTCTCGCTTTCTTAAAGGTTGGCGTGACATTGGCTATCCTCCAATCCTCTGGCACCATGGCTGTTTGAAGGGACAAGTTGCATACTCTAGTTAACAGGTCAGCAACTTTGTTCTTTAGTTCCTTAATAACTCTTGGGTGTATACCATCTGGGCCTGGTGACTTATTTATATTTAATTTATCAATTTGATCTAGAACATCTTCTCTATTTACCATTATCTGATTTAATTCCTTAGTTAGGAAGGGCTGTACGGGCTGTGGTATCTGCCCAAGTTCTTCTGCTGTGAAGACGGACGCAAAGAATTCATTTAATTTCTCTGCAATCTCCAAGTCCCCTTTTATCTCCTCTTTCCCTCCCTCGCCATCCAGCGGGCCAACCGCCTCTCTGGCAGGTTTCCTGCTTCTAACATATTTGAAGAAGCTTTTATTATTCCCTTTTATGTTGCTAGCCATGCGTTCCTCAAACGCTTTCTTGGCCTCCCGTATCACCTTCATTTTGGTTTGAACAGTTGGGTATCACCTTCTTACTTGTCTTTTGCCAGAGTTTATGATGTTTTTTATTCTCCTCACTGGAGCAAGACTTCCATTTACGGAAAGAAGCTTCCTTGCTCTTTACAGCTTCTCTAACTTTGTTTGTCAGCCATACAGGCACCCTCCTGGACCTTGTTGAGCCCTTCTTTCTTTGCGGTATACACTTCCACTGGGCCTCTACTACTGTTATTTTAAACAGCCTCCACGCAGCCTGGAGAGACTGGACTCTTTTTACCTTCCCTTTCAACTTCTTTCTAACTAGCTTCCTCATCTGAGTGAAGTCTGCCCTTTGAAAGTCAAGGGTTCTTGTGTCAGATTTGCTCTGCACTCTTTCCTGGACATGCATGGCAAAACCAATTGCAGCATGGTCACTGTTCCCCAATGGCTCAGTAACATTTACATCCCTAACTAAGTCCTGAGTACCACACAATATTAAATCCAGAGTCACCTGTCCTCTGGTGGTCTCCAGGACTAGCTGCTCTAAGGCACAGTCATTTAGCACGTCAAGGAATCTGTTCTCTCTTTCTTGACCAGAGCACCAGTTGACCCAGTCGATATGAGGATAATTGAAGTCCCCCATGATTACAACCCTGTCTCTCTTGGTCATCCCCCTATTTGTTTCCTCATTTCAAGATCACCTTCAATTTTTTGATCTGGAGGACGATAGCACCCCCCCCCCTTATGGCCTGGTAGTTTAACCCACAGTGACTCTATGCTGGAGTCCGGCCCACCTTCAGTTTCTACTCTGCTGGATTCTATCCCTTCTTTGATATAGATGGCCACCCCACCGCCAACACACCCTTCCCTGTCCCTCCTATAGAGTTTATAGCCTAGTATAGGATTGCCGTATCCCACTGGTTATCTGCATTCCACCAGGTTTCCGTTATGCCTACTATAGCAATGTTCTCCCTAGCCACCAAACATTCCAGTTTCCCCATCTTTGCTCAGAGACTTCATTTGCATAACAACACCTATATACGGGATAACATTTGCATAACAACACCTATATACGGGATTCCCTAAGGAGGAACTCTTTTCTGATCCCTTTTCCCCACCACTCTTGTGAGTCATAGCGCATGCTTGACCCATCCTGGCTTGTGAGTCATAGCGCATGCTTGACCCATCCTGACCCACTTACAAAGTCATTTTTATTTGAGTCACAAGTCAACACAAGAAGTTATTCACAGCACATCAGACACGTTTCCACAGAAAAAAGGAAGGTGCTGATATAATAGTGTTTGTGTCATTTAACACTCCCCTGATGCTCCCATCCCATCTGCAATTAGAGATGTGTTGAAGACCTTCACATCAACCACCAATTTATGTAAACAACTGCTGTGCTGTTATTTGAGTGAGTGTAACAATGCAGGAAAATTATTGATTTCATACAAACCCCATCAACGACCCCCCTCATTCATACTATGACTCCCAAGTCCACGGAGCCATGAGGTGTGAAAGCGTTCCCTTTCTTTTGCAAGGAAACATCTCCCTCTGGTCTCCCTGCCTCCTTTACTCCCTCTCTGGACTTATAACCAGGCATTTATTCCTATCACAAGAACACCCTCCACCCCCATTCATTGGGCTCCTTCTTCTCTCCTCTCTTGTCCAGAAATAAATATGAGGCCCCTGTCCAATCATCTATCGTGCATTCCTTCCTAGATGACCAAGGGAGCCCCCTCCTTCCCCGTGTCCTAGCTGCTTCCGCCTTCTTCTGGTTCCTCCCCCAGCCTCATTAAACCTTCTCCCCTCCACACCCCAAGCCCCCACTTCCTGGAGCCAAACTCTCTCCTCCTCATTTGCTACTGCCACTGCTCTGAATGCTGGCTTCTGAATTGCTCACAAAGCCTTTGGTGTGATGCAGAACTGGCAAAAAAAAAAATCCAACACACACACACACACACACACACACCCACCCACACACACACACACACACACACACACACACACACACACACACACACACCATTACCAAGTTGCAGGGACAAAAAATGTGAGTTTTCATGACTCAAGTCTGAGTCATGACTCATTTCTAGAATGTATTTAGGGGGAACAAAGCTGACAGAGGGATAGTATAGGGCAGAGAGAGAGAAAGAGAGAGAGAGAAGCATGGGGCAGACAGGCATGGGGCAAATGCTTGCCTTTTGAGAACATCACATGTCAGCAAGACAAAGAAGGAGGTGGTCATAACTTGCAAGGTCAGACTTACAATACGTGGGACAAATCTTTGTTGGCTCCAGGTTGGCTCTTTATTAACTGGATGCTTTTATCCATGTTTATTCAGAAGCAAGTGGGACTGGGTTCAGTGGAATTTACGCCTTAGGGGCAGCCCAAACCTAAACTGTCCAATGCCCACGGCTCCAGTGGCACCAAAACGTAGACTGCTGGATTACTAAGGTTACTAAGGTGCTAAGGTTATCACTGGGTCTCCCTGGGATAAAGAAGCATTTGCCTGGGTAACGTCACTGCGGCGCCAACGGGTCTCCTTGGCTCTGCACCAGCAGTTGAGTTCTTTCTACTGTTTTCCTAATGTTCCACACAATTATAACAAAATTGCAATTCTGCTATAACTCTCTTTTAGCCTATGCCTAACTCAAACACATAAGATATTACAGTGAGTTCACACACAACTATGAGATGCCAAAACTTCTGAAACCAATGTTCCAAGACGGGTTTGTTCTCATTTTTCCAGTGGTTAGATACTTCTCTGAAAGCCTGCTCAGGTTGTTCCTGCACTTTTGGCAAGATGGTGGTGAAGAGTGCAGTCCTAACCCAGAGTTAGGCCGGCACAGGTAGGCCAGGAAAATTTGGCAGGCACAAGGGACACCATAAAGTATGTTTGGGCCACTCTTGGAGTCAGAGAGGCCAGTACACAAACATGCACCATCCTCCCTGACTCCGAGAGTGGTCCAAACAGGCTTTTCAGTCGCCCTTGTGCCAGCCAAACTTTGCTGGCCTAACTGCGCCGGCCTAACTCCAGGTTAGGATTGCACTAAAAGTCATACAATGAAGGAAATGTGGGCCTGGGTGCAAAGAGCTACTGTAAGAAATCCCCAAAAGTTTGAGCAAGTCTAGCAAGATTGTGGATGTATGTATCTTTTTAGTAGCAGAATCTCTTTCAAAATCCCTCTTTAGTTCAAAAAACTTTGCCATGAGGCACGGTGGGGTCTCCAATTTGAGAAAAGTCAAAACTTGCTTGGGCATACAAAAGAAATTGAGCTGCTCTTTGAAACTCAACCATAGCATAAAATGCTATGATTATTGATTAGTAAAGAACATTTTAATGGACAGGGCAATCCAAACCTCCTTTAACCAAGGGGGCGGGATGGGGTAGGGTAGGGAGGGCATTCCCATGGGCAGGATGGCCCAGGGAGGGGGAGACCGCACCCACAACCACCCCGTCCCCAGGTGGCGAGACCCTGATTTGGGCCACTGTGGAATGCTCAGACTTGTGCCTGCTGAACAGCATGCGTAGATCCAAGCAGCCCCATCAGGGCAGCTGGCACCTTAAGGGGAAGAATGTGCCCTTGCCCTGTGGAGGCTCCAGCCTGCTCCCAACCTGTGTTGGATAAAGCGCAGGCCAGCTGGCTGGCCTATTCCAGCGCAGGTTAGAACTGCGCCCTCAGTTTATATATTATGATGATTGCTGTGTATAATCAAGTATCAGTTGAGAAATTTATGCCTAAAAATTGACTAGAAAAACCTGGCCCCGACTTATATTGGGGAACACAGTAAATACCTTAAAGTCACACAATGGGTGGATGGCCGAGCTGTTCTGAGTACTATGTTTGTAAGCTAGAGAGCTGCAGAGCCTTCTGAGCATGCTGAGGAAAATGAACAGAGTCCTATGGAAAGTGAAACTGAAGCCACAGTGCGTGTTTACTGGTGAGTAGGCAGCTGTGCCATGTTGCATTGGAAAGGGCAAGCCGAAAGGAATGCAACGCTGCCAGAATGGTCTTGGTCCAATGAACGTAGGCCCCAAAAACACTCGAGAAGGAAGTCCCTCTCTCTAAGCTGAGAAGTATTGAACCTTATGGAAAGTGAAACTGAGCTACAGGGTTGCGTTTACTCATGAGTAAGCAAATGGTTCCTGCAACACGTGAGCTGAATTCAGCAGGGCTCTTCCACATCTACGTGTGAGGATTGTGCATTCACATGTGAAAGGTAAAATATCCTTCTGCAGGGATAACTGTTGTGCCAAATTCTCTCTCTGCAATCTTATGTTCACAGTAGGCTAATTAGCTTTCCTTCTATCATCCAAAACCGCCTTAGTCTTACACAAGGCGCTACTAAACCCCACCATCCATGAGAAGGCAAAATGCAGTCAGCTTGCCTGCTCAGCCACAAAGTCCTCCTTCCTCCTCCAGTTAGTGACTCCAGGGGCATGGCAGCCCCACAATAATTCCCCACAGTGTCTAAGAGCAACCTTAGTTCCAACCACAACCCCAGTCCCAACAGCCTCAAATATTCCCCACCACATCCATCCGTCCACAACACGTTCCCACCTCTCTGCACCCACATCACTGCTCAACTGAGCTCAACAGGGTGACTTGCATTCCTCTATTCCTCAGTTGATCCAGGCAGATATGCTTAATCAGTTCTAGCTTTGAACAGTTTTTGTGTGTGCCTTGTTTCATTATTCCAGCAAGCCTTCCCCTTTGTCTCCAATGACTTCCCTTCTGTTTAATGATATCCCTTCTGGTCCCCATAGGCTGCCATTTTCAAAAGTGGGTCCCAGTGCTAAAAGGTTTGGGAACAACTGGTTTAATAGTTGCTTGTTATGTTGCTGCTTTATTTTGTTTTTCCCTGCACTTTAATAAATAGGTAGACTGTACAGTTCTTAGGTAATAATTACTGGTAGATCATTTGTTAGAATCTGCTGTTGGGTAAAATCAGACAAAATGATATAATTCAAATAAATGCCGATAGGGATATCCTATGATAGGATTTATCCACGGGGCATGGCAAATTTCATGATTTTTGGCTTAAAACATACCCTTGACTTATCCATGAGATCGACTTGTACTCTAGTATAAGGTCATTAATATTGTATTGTACTTTGCTTTATTGGCTTTAACATTTTGTACACCACCCTAAAATCTGTTAAATAAACTTGAACAATAAATCCATATAAAAAAGAAAGAACTATTGAATTAAAAATATTTTCTCTGAAATATGAATGTTACATAAAAATGTCATTTTCTTACAGTATGGTTTGCAAGATTGCAGTATATAATCACATTTGTTGAACGTGTCACAACATGTAATTGCACTGGCCTATATTCAGTTACCCGGCTGCCTGGTAACTGTAATCCCAGCCTTTATAAGAATGTTGACTGAATCATGATGGGTAAAAATAGCCTTTTGCTCAGACATGGTGTATCTTACCACTTCTACTTTGTTTTGGCTAATTGTTGATAAGTAGCCGTGTGATTCTTTAGTGATAATGAAATAGAAACATTATTTTCTTGCATTTCTCAATTTTGTAAAAAATAAAATCTAAAATCTGAAAAAAATAAACTGGTAATTCTGATAACTAAATAATACATAATGGTCTGTACTGGGGAGGTGCCTGGGTAATGACTGTGGCTGCATCTGCTAGCACTATACCACCTATATCACCTACCAGGGAAAGACATTTTTAAGGCAATCATAATTTATAATTATAATTTATAAAAATGCACCCTTGGAATAAAAACACATAATACTGCTTTCTGCACTTTTCCTCCTGTGGAAAATAACGAAAAAGTGAAAAAATAAAAATGTTTGAGAACACCTCTATTGATAAATTTTGCATAATTGTATAATTAGAGGCTAACAAGTATAATAGATAGGGTGCTTTCCTTTTATTGTATTGGTTCACATGGAAAATTATGTGAAGTTGCCCTAAGTGTGTCATGCTAGATGAAATGGTGACTTTAATCTTTAATCTCATCAAGCACAGACCAAAGGCAATCTTTGTTTAATGCCCACGCAACCCATGTAGTGAAGTCTTTAATCCCATTTATCCCTGGCCAGCTTTATAAACAATAGTGCAGTGGAGGACTTGTGGGGAAAAGGAGGATTTTTTTGTAGAAAAAAAGATAGCAGAAAGACTCAGAAAGGAAGATGCTGAGAGCTGCAATTCCAATTGGGTTTGCTCTTCAGACAGTTGCTGGAGAATCCTAAAGAAAAGACAAAGGGAGCAGAAGTACACTTGGAACTGTTGTGCACCATGCCAAACCAGGGTGGATAAAAATCAATGATTTAAAAAAAAATGGATTTTTTTTATTTAAGTCGGATTTTTTTTAATTTAAATTGGGTTTTTAATTTTTATCAAATTTATTTTAGTAAAATGCTTTTGGAGTAAAAATCTATCTAGTTTTCTATTTAAGATACATTAATAATTTATTCAGCATGAAATGGAGCTTAGTTAATGTAGCATGAGGCTGTATATTCTGCAATATTTACATTTTTCGTAAACTCATTCAATGAATCCAAGCTCTGTAAGCTGAGATAACATGCACTGCATTGATGCATTCACACAATTTCACAGTAACCATGAGATAAATCATAAAACAAAGTTCAGGAATATTCCTTTCTCCCATTGTTTTGCAAATCTATGTACACTACAAACTATATGATTGTTTGAAGAGAAATGCATCTGTACCAGGTTTTTTTTATGTGGACCCAGCTGATAATATTCAGTTTAAGTTCTTTTGTTCGTTTTTTCAAGGATGTTTATACTATACAGTTATTGAACATTGATGTTTAAGCAAATACAAGAATATGCAAATGTTATTGTTTTAATTAAATAAAAGAATCTGAGTAGTTCTCCAACTATGTGTGATTAACCTACTAACCTAAAATCAGTTTGGATATAGCTGTTTTACTAACCTGATAGCTTATTATTCTAAATAGGAAACCTTCATTTTGTTTGCAAATAATAATATTAAAGATTCCAACTACCAGCAAGAATGAGTCTTTACATTTAAAGGGCACCTGTCATTTCAGATCCATCATGGCAGCGCCTGTTAGTGGACATCCACTCATTTGCTGCCCGCCATGTCCCCCACCTTGTTGTGTCACTACCGCATCACCAGCTGTCCCATTAAAGGGACAGTGGGTGAGTCAATAGCGAGTCAGAGGAGGAGCTGCTGCAGGACAGAGATGGCAGCTGCTCTTTAAAAATCATGATTTAAATCGAGATTTAAATCAAGCCTTATTTACTAGTGATTTAAATCATGATTTAAACTGTGATTTAAATCGACTTGATTTAAATCAAATCCACCCTGTGCCAAGCTATGTAAGATAATACTACACCAGGAGTACAGAGGCCTAGTTAGATTGTTTATCCCCTCCTTTAAAAACAAACAAAAAAAGTCTTGTTTTTGGCCCCACCTCTAGAAGATTGCAAACCTTCCTTCACACCTACCCAATTAAACCCTTTGTTTAGCCCTCTACTAGCCAAGTGTCCGTGTGGTTTCTGCATTTGATTTTTACCCCACTTTTCTCCCAAATGGCAACGCAGCTTACAAAGCAGCTTACAATACCTTACAGTACCTAGATACCTTGGTATCTTTGGGGGATCCATTACTGGCATTCCAAGTACTCTGTACTTGGAGGCACATATAATCAAAAAATAAAAGCACCAATAAAATCAGCAAGCTTCAGGCACTAAATCAATTATGATTTATAAATTCTGTTGTCAAACATAAGGCCTGTGGGCCTGATACGGCCTCCATGACTATTATGCTTTCTCATCTGCTGCTCATAGCTGCTGAGCTGCGAAGTGACGCATAAGCAGAAGTGGCACTGCTGAAAGATAGGCACTGGAGAGCCCAGTGATCACATGGCCCACTCATATGATAATTGGACTCTTCCAGCATTTCAGCAGCAGGGCTTCTGCCAAGAGATGGAAGGAGGCCTCTGAAGGTGTGGAATGGTACAGAGGAAGAAGTGGACCTCGAAAGGTGAGAAAGGGAGGCAGTGGGAGAGCCCTATTATCATGCAGGCCGCCCTTTCAACAGCACCGCTTCTGCGGAGGCATCACTTAGCACAGCACAATGCTTGGTGGTGTTGCTGAAAGGGCAGCTCGTGTGATAGTTGGGCACTCCCATAGCTTGAAAATCAAGGTTTGCCTATTTTCTATCTTTAGCAGCGGATCTCCTAAGTGAGAAAAAAAATGTTTTCTGGTCATCTCCTACTTAATGACATCACTTTCTGCCAACAGGGACATGCTGTGACACTTATGTGCAGGTGAGGCACAGAGCCACAGACCTGGAATACAGCAGTGATCCGACAGTGACGTAACACTTCTGGGTCATGAACAGGTCTGCAGAGGCTGCATACAGCCTCCACAGGTTTCAGAAAGCCCCCCAAGGTGTTTAAAAAGCACTTCCTGTTTTCATCTCTACAGGCCTCAAATAATATCTCTTGTTGCACCTGGGAGCTCAGATGAGGCTCTGCCTCCCCTGACCACATGTCCCTGCTGTTTAATGTTGTCACTTCTGAACCTAAGCAGGCACCATGAATGCTATTAGGCCCGCTGTATGAGATGAGCTTGACATCCCTGCATTAATGGCTAAAATCAGAAGTCTTGCAGAAAGAGAAATGTTTTCAGACTTTGCCCCCTTCTAAAGGGGGCAGTTCTTAAACCAAAGAGAAAGAAATTTCATAAAACACGTGCCACTATCAAGTTGGCCCTATAGCTATTACCCATCTCTCTAATCTCTATTAGTCGTGGAACATCCAAAAAGGTCCTCTCAAGACTAGTGAGGACAAACTGGATTATATGGGAGAAGGCACTCTCTGAAAATGCACTAATCCCAAATCATAAAATGTTTTAAAAGTCAAGAACAGCACCTTAAATTGGGCTGAAATGGAACCAACAGCCAGTACAATGGCCAAAGCATCTGTCTGACAGATTCCAGCAGCCACACAAGCTGCCACATTCTGCACTAATGGCAACTTCCAAACTGTCTTCAAGGACAACCCCATGCAAAGTCCATTGTAACAGTCTAATCTTGATGTCACTTGGCATGGGCTACTGTAGCCAGATCCAACTGTTGTAAGTATGGCTACACTAGTGCATCTGCCAAACTACAAAACGGTCCCCTGCCATAGGCTACACCCAAACATCCAGGAACAGCTGTGAGTCCAGCAGAACACCTATGCTGTGGACCTGCTTTTTCAGAGGGAGTGTGACCCGGTTCAGAGTAGGATGATAATCCAAGGCAACCAAGGCTTTTTCAAAGCCTGGCCTGAAGCCAGATGGAAAGGGATCCAGATCATCTGCATCATCCAAGACCCTGAGGCACCTCCACCTGTTCAACCACCTTGCCCAGAAATGGGAGCTTCAAACCTAATTGGAAATTATCTAGCAACGTGGAATCCAAGGAGAGCTTTTTACAAGAGGGAGTAGACCACCATTTTAATGACAACCCTAACATCCTCTCCTTCAAGGAGATCTAATCAGCCATAGTGGGCAGGATCAAGCAAGAAGGCAGATAACCAAAGGGTCAGGAACACCTTTCCTTCCTCTACCAGAGAAAATGTTTCTTCCCTAACGAAATTAAACACCATTCTCAACTAACTACATTATTAATGTACTGTAATATAACACAGGGTTGGCATAGCACTATACAGGTGTTGCAAGAAGTGCTCATCCTAGAAATTGCAGGGGAAGGCAGGGGAAGGAGAGATAAGAGATATTTTTTGTTGTATGCCCACTTGAACCCACTAAGTATGGTGTTACAGATTATTATAATTTAATTCTCAGACAACAGGTAGATCACAGGCCTTTAAAGGGTTGCTAAGACTCTTCTAGCACTTTCTGAAGAGTAGAGGTGTGTGAACCTGCCTGGCTCAATTCCAAGATGCGTAATTACATCCTGCCAAGCAAATTCCCCAATGGAGTAAACACAGCATAATGTTTCTGAAAAATTCTATAGTATAATTCTATATACTTAGATCACAGTCCATTACAGAGGCACATGCTTTTCAGAGTCTTAACAAAGGGGAATGTGAAACTGAAACATTAGAACCGGGGTTCTTTTTACTATTACTATACATACTCCCAATGAATTGCCCAAAATACCCCCATGCCACCTCCACCAGACTGTGGAAATCATCATCATCATATTGATTAAGTATCAATATGATTTCAGTGGGAAGAAGTCTGTGTTGAGTGACCTGATCATTGATCGTTTGGTGGCCTTTGCTGCCTCAATCCATATTGATAATGGTGATAGTTAATTTAAACTAAACTAACATTTCAATTGTTCAGAGATAGAGACCCAATATCCCCATCATTTGTTTCCTACATTCCCAAGGGCTATGGACACCCCCAGTTAAGAATCCCTGCATTAAAAAGTCCATCAGGGTAACCACTTACAATGTTTACTTGGCTAGATTGTTCACTCAATGAGGAATTTCATGCAGAATGCAATGAAATAAATCAGAGTGTAATTTCTTCATTTTATCAGAAGTTATGGCCAAAAAAACAAGAAAACAAAAATACAACTGTGATGTCACTTCCTGTTGTGATGTCTCTTCCAGGGCATCATTTTGCTCTCTGCAATGGGCTACACTTTCATTAGCTACACCAGTTCCTGGACTGTTAACAATTGTGTAGAGGAGGGAGTTTCAGCAGGTGCAGCTTGTCATCTGTGAGATTACAGGCTGTTCCTGTTGACTTCATCTCTTCTAGACAACTGTTAAAGGTTCAGGAGCCCTGAGGTTGAAAGGTTGGCCACTCCTGGTCTAAGGGCCGAATCTTAACCAATTTCTGTTAGCGCCCCCTCCTCCATAGGATGGAGTGCATGCTCCATTGGCACAGCAGCATCAGTGCTGAAAAACTGAATAGGATTGGGCTTCAGGCCTGGAGGGCAGAGGCATTTTCCAGTCCTACTACCTATTACCAAATAACAGTTTGAGATAACTACAAGTAATTTAGAATACACACAACCAGAAGAGAGAATCACACTGTGAAGGCTACATCTGGTTCTGAGGAGTTGGTGAATCACGGAATATTTGAAGAAGAAAAAATCCCTTGGAAAATGGAGGTTTAGACTAGCCTGCCCTTGTAAACCGCCTTTGACATTTGCTTTGGCATGTGAAAGGCAGGATACAAATTCTTCAAATAAATAGACTGGCCCAGGCCCACGATCTCAACTGCACTAGGCCCTACCATACTGAGGATTACCCATGCCAGTGGAGTTGCAGCAGAGATAGCAAGCTGAGAATGGGGGCTGTGAGCTACTGCGTCAATTCTGGGTAGGCGTAAAGCCTTTACGAGGCGTGTTTAATCATGAGATCTCTGTTAGCCAAAGCCTTACACTTTGATCCTTGCACCTGCAAACCTTCAACATTTTAGAACTGCCATTTTCAACTACTGTGACATGGCATACTGGTGTGCCACAAATGGTCTACAGGTGTGCCGTGGGAAGTTGGGGAAGGGTAATGTATTAGTAAGGCCATTGGTAAAGTGAGCCCAACAGCAACATGGTGTGCCCTGTCAATTATCAAAAAGCTGATGATGTGCCTTGATGATTTTAGCACCTTGCCAGTGTGCCATGAGATGAAAAAGGCTGAAGATCTCTGCCTTGGAGAATAAGGTATTTAAAACTTCACACCAACAGGCATATCTCAGACTGCCAAGACTTTTAAAGTCTTATGGAAGCTGACTGAGGGCCCAAGCCTATTCAAATCTAAGCACGGATGCACTTGTGCCAACAGGGCATGTGCTACATCCTGTGTAGTCAAGGTGGCCTTGAGGAGGATGTAGCACATGCCCTGTTGGCACAAGTGATTCAGATTCAGATTCAACTTTATTACAGTCATAGACCAGCATAAAATATAAATATGTAGCATGGGGAAACATAATATACAAAGGATTTCAGTTTAGTAAAACGAAAGGCTTTAACTAAAACAATCCTTAATTACTCAGTGTTAAAATTAAGTTAAAATTACAAAAATAGACATAAAACTGAGAACTATTACTCTGCTCCATCATTGTTGGTTGTCAAAGGCTGCTCTAAAATTGGCTTACACAGATGTAAATTCCAATAAATTCAAGTTGGGCCATTGCTCATTATTTTCTTCCAAATAGCAATGGGCTTCGAGCAAAACTTGGCAACTGTATAAGTAACTCCGAGGTTACTATCAGATAGCAATATGTCAGTGGCATTTTGGTTTGAACAGTTGGGTAATGTTTTAATCAAAAGAATTATAGAAGAGTTACGAAGGTCTCTGTAGAATGAGCAGTGAAAGAGAATATGTTTGATAGTTTCAATCGTCTCGGCTCCACAGGGGCATAGTCTTTTTTCGTATGGGATTTTTTTAAACAGCCCCTCAAGTACAGCGGATGGGAGACAGTGGCACCTAGCCAAAGTGAAGGCCCTGTGGTGACTGGGCACCTCAACATTATTTAGATAGGAAGCAGGGCGAGCAATATATCTCTGCTCTTCACTTATTGGAAAGCTTGGTAACTTGGAAATGTCAAGTTGTCTCTCAATATCATAAATTCGCTGTGTTAAGGACATTTTTGCCTGATCCAAGCCCATATTAAGTAGTGACTCCGGTGGGAGGCCCAAAGATGTCATTTTTATTTCCACCGCTTGAGCCCATTTGGTTTTATAGTCGTCCCCTATAATAAGACCAGCCAGTCCAGTAGGGCAAAAATGCAGTTTCGGTCAGCAGTTAAAGATGGTGATCCAAATCCTGGCTTCTACCCTAATTTGCCCTGTTTCCAGTCTCAAAAAAGCATTGGAAACACATCTAGGGACGCCAAGAAGAGCTCTGAGGAACTTAGATTGTACACTTTCTAGGCGTGCTATGTTGGGAAATGGGTCTACCTGGGCTCTATATAAGAGCTGAGCAAGGACTTTAGCATTAAATAACTTCAAGGCTGCAGGAATAAAAAAAACCACTGCTGGAATGAAAGAAACGCAAAATTGCCAGAAGTTGGCACAAGTTGGTACAAGTGCAACAGTGCTTAAATTTGGATAGGCCTGGGCCCTCAGTCTCAGGATTGTTTGCTCCCTTATCTCAGGATTGCATTGTGGCTGCATCAGTGCTGGAAACTTGGATAGGTCTGGCCCCTCACAATTACTTGTTCTTCAACTTAGCCATTTTTTGTTTTTGTATTGCCTATTTACGTGGGACGTGGTGGCGCAGCGGGTTAATTCGCTGTTGCTGGGCTTTTCAACTGGAAGGTTGGGAGTTCAAGACTACGCGACGGAGTGAGCTCCTGTTGCTTGTCCCAGCTCCTGCCAACCTAGCAGTTCAAAAGCACCTAAATGCAAGTGGATAAATAGAGACCACTTCAGTGGGAAGGGAACGGTGTTCCGTGCGCTACGGCATAGAGTCATGCCGGCCACATGACCACAGAAGCTTGTCCTTGGACAAATGCCGGCTCTACAGGCTTTGAAACGGAGATGAGCACCGCCCCCTACAGTCGGTCACAACTAGACCATCCGGTCGTGGGGAAACCTTTACCTTTACCGTTATTGCCTTTTTATCATGAAGTGCTTGCTGAAAATTCTGTTGTACCAATAAGTGTCTCACAGCCCAATCTTAACATGCCAGGCCCCCATAGGAGCAGTGGTATGAAAACGGCTACTGCTGCATCCTATGGGCACCCTATGTAGCAGCCATAGGAGGCACCTTGGGACATTCGTCCTCTTACCCTGGATAAAGGCATTGGTCTGGCAATGGCCTTCTTTAAGTCTCTGCCAGCTATTTTGCTGGCGCAGACTTGAAAACCTCCATGTCAGGTTGCATGGCCCAACACAGAGGATAGGAACTGGCAGTGGAGGCCACTGCTGGTTTCACCCCTGCTCTGCCCCTCCCCCACCCTGTCCCGCCCTTCCCATACCCTCCCTCCTGCTCAATGAGATTGACTATGGCTCCATACGAGTCCTCCTGGAGCTGGGGCCTGGTGTGGCCTGGCGCCAGTGGTAAGCCCTTTCTGCCGGCACTAGAAGTGCTTTACAGCATGTTTGCGACACTGGTGCCAGCAGTAAGACCACCAGCATTGGGCTGCATAGGATCAGGCTTTTATTGTTTTCATATGCTTTATGTATTGCTAAAATGCTGTTGCAGCTAAAATGCTGTCAGCATATGGCCCAAGAGAATCCTAAATCCTAATCCTTCAAGGCTAAAATGGAAGTTAATGGCCATCAACTAGAATGCTCAGGGTGCAATCTTAACCTGGAGTTAGGCCGGCAGAGTTAGGCCAGCAAAGTTTGGCTAGCACACCATAAATTATGTTTGGACTACTCTCGTAGTCAGAGGCCAGCACAGACGTGCACCTTCCTCCCTGACTCCAAGAGTGGTCCAAACGCACTTTACGGTGGCCCTTGTGCTGGCCAAATTTTGCTGGCCAAACTCCAGGTTAGGATTGCGCTCTCAGTCAAGGAGGCCAGGGCAAAGTTAAGGCGAGAATGAGTGAACAAGCAGAATGTGTTAAGGGGGTGGAAGGACAGGAAGTGAGCAAACACAGAAGGACAGATACTGAGCAAACAAACAAGGATGGTACAAACTGTTCTTGCTGATAATGAACTGTCTTGCTACTTATGCTAATGCTACTGAATGCTGCTAGAAGTCCTGCATGCTAATTTTTGCTAAATGATCTTTGCCTAAGCTGAAAAGTACTGTATGTATTTTGCTGTAAGCAATATGGGAAAACGGGATTTGGCTGCCTGGTTCCTGTAGGGATTCAGGATGCTGCTCTCTGTTGCTCTATTGCTGGTGCACAACTTCAATAAAGAGTTAATAATGAAACAGTTGCTTACTGGTTATAGCTTTTTTTGCTGTCAGACAAACGAACTTTTTGTGGGCTTTTTGTCCACAACAAAGACAACACCAAGTAGTCAACTTCTTGCTGTTTGTTTAGAAGCAATTTCTGGAAAGGGTCCCTTAAGCTAGAGGTTCCCAAAATATGTCACCCTGCACAATTTGGGAACCCCGACTATACGGGCATCCTGGGGCATTGCGAGGCACTCCATGGGGTACCACAAGCTACCTCTATGGAGGTGCAGTCTTTCCCCTCTGACATTTTTACCCAGGTGCACCAGCACTGGTTTTGCAGATGGCAATATACTGCATTTTGGAGATGCAGAAGTGGTGAATTAAGGAAAGCCAGTACAGGACTTAAGAGAACTGTATGTTTGATCCTCTTCAACTGCTACAAATGCAAATTGTAGTAACTTCAACCACTACAGAAAGTTGTTCACAATTTTGTTTACATCACACAAATAAAACATGTTTCAAGTACAGACATCTGGAACCTAACTGTACCAGTATGAGAGAGCAATCCTAACCTGGAGTTAAGCCGGCACAGTTAGGTCAGCAAAGTTTGACTGGCACCAGGGCCACCGTAAAGTGTATTTGAACCATTCTCGGAGTCAGAGAGGCTGGCGCACGTCTGTATCCTGGCCATTCTGACTCCAAGGGTGATCCAAAAAAACAGTGTCCCCTGTGCTGGCCAAACTTTGCTGGCCTAACTGTGCCGGCCTAACTCCAGGTTAGGATTGCCCCCTGATAGTATAAGTCAGAAAAGAGTTACTATTAAACATCATTTCACTGGCAATAAATGTGGTGTGCATACACAAAAAAGAGACTGGATCACTGACTGAATTGCTACATTCTGTCAAGGCCGAGACAGAAATCTCAGATTGCAAGGGAGGGATGAGAAGAAGAAAAGAAGTAGTAATTGATTGCCAACTTGAAATTTAAATATAGATTCAAATGTAGGCCTGCAGTTTTCAGAATCTCAAGATTTCAGCTTTGATCTTCCTACTTGTCACTAAGTGGCACTGACTGCAACCAACAAATATAAATAATGCATTGTAAAACACAGATCAGAGATAGTGCTGCACTTGTAAGTGTTCTAATATTTCTTGCCTGCAAGTTCATTTGGTAAAAATGCTCATCCAAACAAAAAATTCCCAGCACATTGACAACCAGAAGTCACGGGGAAGGACTGTAGAGCCTAACCTTTTATTTGACATGCTAGTTTTCTAAATGGAGTGCATCTTTTTGTATGGAGTCATAAGAACCCCGGCTTAAGTGTATTGCCCAGACAATTAGGAATGTAAAATATGATATTTTTAGGAACTATACCTTTAAAAAATATTTTATAAAAACACTAACACAACTTGCTTTGAAATGGGATATGAAATTACTGGCTTGCTAGCTTGTCAGCCTTTGGTTCAATTTAAGTCCATTGGCTATTAGCAAAATGAGGTTTGTTGAACATGATCAAACCCAAGTCAATGAATCTTAAGTATGTTTTTATTGAAATACAATGCATGTTCAACACTTTCCTAGAAAGCAAACAGAACTTCAAACTGCTTAACTTTGGCAAGATTGTGACCATAATGAAAGTTTGTTGTTTACTTTTAAATTTATTTCATCCTACCTTATTTTAAACTTACTTTAAACTTGTTTCATCCTACCTGGGCTTTTACTGAATATTTTGAGCTATATACAGGTTGAATATGTCTGAACTGCTTTGGATGGGAAGGTGTCTGGATTTTGGATTTATCTGGATTTTGGAATAATTGCATACATACAGTATGTGATACAAGTATGAGAAATTCTTCCTCTTGCTGTTTTCGCTGTTACCTGTACAAGCCTCACGGACATTTTTCAACAATGTATATAGAGGTTCACACAACAGAGCAGAGAATAGCCTGTAGCCTGGATGTGGGAATGAGCACAAAACCTTCTAGTGTTTACAATACAGCCTTAGACAAAAATGTCTGGATTTTGGAATAGTCTGGATAGTCTGGAGATCATCTACCTGTACATAACTTAGAGCCCAAGCCTATGCATATCTACTCAGAAGTAACTCCCATTACAATCAGTGGGGATTACCTCCAGGTAAGTGTGAACAGGACTGCAGTCCTATCATTCAGTTTCACAAATACAAATCACAGTATAAACTACTTTGCAAAACAAATCAAATACCACGCCCAACATTATTTGAAGAAAAGGTGGTACACAAATGTCATAAATCAGCAACATTGTACTGCAGTGGTTCCCGAAGTCCTACTCAGACTTTAGAACCACTGCAAGCAGTAGTGTCATTCACAAATGAGCTGCTGGAACGCGAGGCGGGACTTACCGCTTGATTGACAGGCAGTCCGTGACGCGTCGCCGCCCGCCCGCCCGCTGCGGGGGCTCCCTCTGGGTGGCGCGCCCCTCCGTGGCTCGCCTAAGCACCCAGCGCGCCCCCCAGGCAAGCGGGAACCCCCCCAAAGCCGTGCAGCGGTCGGGCAGGCAGCGACGCGTCACGAATGGGCAGCCAATCAGGCAGTAAGTCCTGCCTTGCGTTCCGGCAGCTCTTTTGTGAATGACACTACTGACTGCAAGTATTGGAGGAGCAAGAACTGGGAGTAGGGGGGTGTCCGACAGTGCCAGAGTGATCACAGTGCTGCTGGCACTCAGGGGCTCCATGCCTTAGTGGGGGGTCTGCGCGGACTGTTGGAGGGTCTGGGAGGCCTGCAGCTCCCTCTGCGGTCCTCCCCAATGATAAAATAGCATCAATTGGACATTGGAGTGCACTTCCGGTTTTTCTGCAAAAACTGGAAATGCACTCCAATCAACGATCAGTGCTATTTTCAGCATTAGGGAGGACTGCAGAGGGGGGTGCAGGCCTTCTAGACCCTCCAAGAGGCTGGCACAGACCCCCCCCACTAAGGTATAGAGCCCCTGGGTGTCCGCAGCACTGCAATCGCTGTGGTGCTATCAGGCACTCATTACTGGGCCACTCCCAGAATGGCCCAGTATACCTTCCCAATGGTGGGTTGCAATCCACACTTTGGGAAATGCTGTTCTACTGTATTTACACAATCTAGGTGTTGGCGCTCCGACTTGGGGTAGCTTCTGAAATTGTGTGCATGAAATGCCAGTATCAGCCGATTCTCTCTCAGTGGCTCCTCCAAGCACCACCACCACCAGTGGGTTCCAGCTGGAAGGGCCCATGATCATTGAGTTCAATGCATGGTGTCCACAAATACATAAACAACACCCCAATAGCTGTATAGCCTCTGCTTAAAGGCTAATATAATGGAGGGTATAACTACTTTCCAAGGCAGACTTGGAAGTTCTTCCACTAGGGATGTTTGATCAACACCCCTAATGTTTGATCAACATTTTTGAGGACCAACAAGAGAGAAACTTGTAAAGTACTGTGTGCATTAAGCATGATCTCTATGTTGCTAACATTTAACCCTTGAGCAGCCTTCCCCACCATCATGACAACAGCAACTTTGAGGAACTGTCTCTTGCTTTTCTATGGGCTCTGTAGACATGTGGCTTGGCATACTTTACATCTGATTGCTTTAGTTAGCTGTGCCTTGCCATTAGTGTTGTGCACCTTATTTTGCTCTTGTTCCCTATCTGCATATACCCCAGCTGGCATAACTGCACTACAAAATCTTTCTGCTGAACCCTAGGAATTGTCATTCTTTGAGGGAGAGAGAGAAACAAAAATCTCCACTCCAATGACCAACACTTAGCACTTTCCCCAGCCTATAACCCTCATGACTCTTTGGAGGAAAGTTTTTGGAGGTTAACTTTGTATAAACTACTACAAACTGAAGGACTGTAGTGCGTCACCACATTTGCCCCTCCCTCCCGTGAGTGCGGGAGGCTGGGGCTTTGTCCTGGGCTGCTGCCGGCTGGGAGGTGGGGCGAGTGCTGCTTCGCGCATGCGCTCGCCCTGGCCAGGCAGTTGCGTCCTTGCCGGTGAGCGGAGAGGACACTTTTCTCCACTCCTCCGGCTGGGCTAGTGCCGCAGCCTTGTTTTCGAGGCGCACTTGAGCCTCCGGAGCAGCGGTCTTTCCTGGGCAGCCTGCATTAGATGCCCAGCATTCTCTTTGCTGCTCACCATCTTGTGAAGGGGATGAGGCGGCCAAGGGTCCAGCATAGCGCTGCTGTGCAGCTCGCTGCAGGGGATAATTCTTGGGCCCAGCAGGGCCATAGGCCTCCCGGTCAGCGCTTTTCAGCGTGTGTGTGTGGGGTGCCTCTAGGGAGCATGCAGCTCGGTGGAGCCTGCGTTTTTGCGCTCTACTGAGAATGGCTCCCTCTTTTGTGCTGGGGCTTGCCCCCCTCCCCTCTGCTCGTGCAGCCAATTGAACGGCTGCTCGGCCTGTGCCTCTGCAAAGGGGGCGGGTTGCTGCTGGGGGCGACGAGTGAGCAGTGCCTGAAAGCCCCCTCCCTCTTCAGGAGGGGATTGTCTGGAGCCTCTGCGGCGGCTTGGAGTGTCTGCGGGGGATTGGCCTGCACATAGGCAGCTCATCAGCACGCACCCAGTTGGGGCGTGCATATCCTTTTCAATAAATCAAGCACACATAATGGTGATGGGTCCTCCCTGCAGGGCCACATAATTGCTGGTGATTCAGGGTCTTTGGTACTCCTTCTCAGGCCACTTAGTCAACTCAGTTCAATTGGGGGACATGGCAAAACGCAAACAGAAGAGGGGGGAAGCCCCAAAGCACCCAATGCAGCAGTGCGCTCCTAGCCCAGTGTCTTCAGAGGATGATGCCAATATGGCTGAGCTGCAAGCGCTCAAGATACGGGTCGAGGCCCTGGAGAAGGAGGTGGCTGATAGAGAAGCGGGTAGGGGTGATGGGGGTGAAGCATCTTCATTTGCGGTCAGCGAGCTTGTTACCCCACTTAGAAGGTCCATGCGCCCTGGGTGGGGCAATAAAATATATAGCGCCCTTTCTCCCAGGGTGTCATCACTTGAGAGGGGCCCTCTGGAAGTGAACAACCCCGGTCAGGATGCACAGGTTCCCACTGGGCAGAGTGGAAAGGGGCCCCGGCCTGCACCTCAAAAAGGGGGCACTGCTGTGATGGGTCCTACAGGAGGAACAGGTGAGTCAGGGTCAGGCGATACCAACCCCTGCATATCAGTTTGGGATGAGGAAGATGGAGTGGCCGCTCAGCCTGCCCCTACTATGTCGCCTCCAGATTACTGGTCTCAGTTTGGTTGGGCTTTTCCTCAACTTTCTGCTGGACTCCAGCATGGTATCCAGCAGTTCCCGTGGGCGCCCCCGCCAGATGGGCCTCAAACTGCGGCCTTTGCAGGGGGGTAGTGGGCTCAAGGGCTTTTCCATGAATCCGGGGGTGGCTCCCTTCCCTTCTCCCTACAGTTTATGGGGTTCAATAGTCAGATGCCCAATGCTGCGGGCCTTTTGGGCACCCCTGAGCACCCGCCCTCATCTTATGGAGCTGTGGCCTTGCCTCTTGGGGGCCACTTGCCTCCAGCAGTCAAGGAGAAGATTTGGCAGGGCAAATACATAGACATGTTTTGCCTCTTACATACAGAGCCCGAACCAATTCAAAGGGTGCGGGACCCTGTGTGCAATATGGAGCAGGTGCGTAAAAGAAAAATTGACAGGAATTTTAGGAACTGACTCTATGGATACTCTATTTATATGGCGGTCGTGTTACAGATGTAGCCGGCCAAGGCCACTTCCCAGGTCAAGTACCAGGACATTATCCACAGGGCCTTTCATGAATTTCCTGGCAATGTACGACAAACACTTTTGTCTATGTGCCGCCCATGACCCCGCCCTCGATTAGCACATCCCACAATGGGAGCTTTGGGTTCAAATAGCGGTCCCATCGAAGCCTGCACGGGGAGATCGCTCTGATAGTGGTCACATCATTGCCAGGAATGCACCTGAGGTGGGACACCCGGGGGGGGCACGCCTGGGGTTCAATCCCCCAGAGCGTGCTATGAATACAACGCATCAGGCAAATGTTCCAAGATGGCCTGCAGCTTTTCCTATAGCTGTAGCATCTGTGGAGCCAAGCATGCAGCATCAGTCTGCCCCAATGTCAACCCCACTAGGCCAGGAGGACATTTCAGCGGCCCCAGAGGTCAGAAGGGAGGTCCAGCCCCACCTTCCTCTGGAGCTGGGAAGGGGGCCAACACTGATTAGGCTTCCCCCCTTGCTAAAATTGTTAGATTGCTGCCCTGATTGGGATGCTGCCACTTATCTGGCTTCTGTTTTTTCCTTGGGCTTTAGAATTCTGGCCCCACATCCATCCGCTCCCACGATGGCATGTAATTTGCGGTCCGTTGTCAGACTGGAGGATGTTGTGTGTGCTAAGATTAATACGAGCTGGCTGTGTTATTGGCCCTTTTACTAAGCCACCCTTACCCAACTTGCAGGTGTCTCCCTTGGGCGTTGTTCCCAAGAAGGCCCCTGGCGAGTACAGGTTGATATACCACCTGTCCTATCCGAGGGGTGGGTCGGTTAATGACTCGATCCCCTCCACCTCTTTTCAGTTAGGTACACCTCGCTGGATGAGGCAGTGCGCACTTTGCGCGCTTGCAGGAAGGGAGCTCTGATGGTGAAAGCCAATATTAAGTCCGCCTTCAGGCTCCTCCCAGTGCACCCGAAGGACTTCTGCTTGTTGGGTTTTCAGTTTAAGGGCAGGTTTTACGTTGACCCGGGCTTTGCCCATGGGCCTCTCTGTATCTTGTTTGGCTTTTGAGAAGTTCAGCACTTTTCTAGAATTCGCCCTTTGATCCAGGATGGGGTTGCATAGCACCGCCCACTATTTGGATGACTTTTTGTTTGTTGGAAGGGCAGGTACTGATCAGTGTTTGAACTTGTTGGAGGCCTTTCAGGAATTGTGTGAGGAATTGGGTGTACCTTTAGCCCATGCAAAAATGGAGGGCCTTTCCTCCCTTTTGACATTCCTGGGGATAGAGCTGGACACTGTGGCAGCCTGTAGTCGGCTTCCTGAGGCTAAACTTACCTGACTGGCAGGGCTTCTGGAAGCCAGCGTTCAGTCGGAGAAGTTGTCTTTGAGGGAACTGCAAGTGCTAGTGGGGCATTTGAATTTCACCTGCCGGGTGGTGGCCCCCAGCCAGCCATTTCTGCGGCATTTGTGCGATGCCATGGCAGGGCTTAGGAGGCCGCATCACCACATTAGAGTATCCTGTGCCATGCGTGAGGATCTACACATGTGGCTTTCATTTCTGAAGGAGTTCAACGGCGTCTCCTTTTGGAGGGTTGAACGCCTTCTGGAGGTGGACTTACAGGTCCACTCGAATGCGGCTGGTAGCCATGGTTTCGGCATATATTGTTGGGGCAGGTAGTGCTCAGCTCCCTGGCCCAAAGAGTGGGTCAAGCTGGTATCATTACAGACTTGTCATTCCTAGAGCTCTTTCCTATTGTGGTTGCAGTCCACATTTGGGACAGGGAGTTAGAAAACGCCACCGTGAAGTTCTGGTGTGACAACCAGTCTGTTGTCAGCATTGCTAACCAGCAGGCATCACGTTCACCCAGAGTAATGGTCCTTGTTCGGGCACTTGTCCTCCAGTGTCTCAAGAACAACACACTGTTTATAGCTAGATATGTGCCTGGGCTGCAGAATTCTTTCGCCAATGCTCTGTCTCGTTTCCAGGAGGAGCGTTTCCGAGAGCTGGCACCTGCATTCCGGAGGGACCCCGACCCAATGCCGTGCTGGCTCTGGAGCCTTGGGTCCGTCGGGCCCAAAGGATAATATGGTCTGTCTGCCCTTGCCCCATCCACCAGAGTCAGCTATTGCTCAAAAATCTGTGCATTTTGGGCCTTTCAGCAGAGGGCTGGGCTGCCAGGCGCTCACCCTGTCCCACCTGAACATCTTTTACAGTTCCTGCTCTACCTTCACGATTCTGGGTTGGCATCTAGATCGCTGGCAATATACTCTGCGGCCATTTCTTATTGGTCCAGGGCTCGGGGCTTGGCTGATCCAGCTACCGACTTTAGGGTAAGAAAGTTATTAGAGGGATTTAGGAGGATCGCCCCACCGACGCCAGATAAGCGTAGGCCCGTTATACCGGCCATCCTCAGCGGTTTGTGTAGCCTGTTTCCGGTTCTGTGTTCATCCCCTTTTGAGGAGGCCTTGTTTCAGGCTGTTGCTTTGGTGATGTTTTTTGGTGCATTTCACCCAGGTGAGCTGGTTTGCTCATCTACATTTGATCTTTCAGGCAGGGCTATGGAGCGTGATGACGTTCAGTTGACGTCTGACATGTTACAGCTCCACCTTCACATGTCCAAAACGGACCTGCAGGCCCGGGGAACATGGGTGTGCTTGCAACGGTCTATGGACCTGCTCATCTGCCCCGTTAGATCCTTGGGGGCCTATTCACAGTTTCAGGGTGATGCTCCCAGCCACTTTTTTCGGCATCAGGACGACTCCCCCTTGACCTTATCATAGTTCAGGTCGGTATTTCTCAGGGGATTATCTATGCTAGGCCTTTCCCCCTCTCATTATGGTTTGCATTCTCTCAGAATAGGTGCGGCATCTACAGCGGCCAGATTAGGCCTTCCTTCGTCCACTACCCAGCGTATCGGAAGATGGCGCTCTACAGCTTTTAAAGCTTATGTTAGAGAGTGAGGGGGGCTTTGAACAGTGCAGGCCTTGGTGCCTCTGAGTCGTTTTGTTCTGCATTAACATATTTGTGTTCTTTGACAGGTTTCTTTGGGGTGTGCCCAGCAACCGTGCTTATATGTGGGCACTCCATCGCCTTTTGGGCTTGGAAGAGAGCGGCTGCCAGCACCATCAGCACCCAGTTGGGGCTGGGCGACGTTGCCCTCTCGGGGTGGCAATGATGGCCTGGGCTGGTCTGTGAGCCAGGTGGTACGCCCGTTGGTCATCCGGACCAAGGGGGGAGGTAGACGGTTAGGGCCATTTCCCCCAACCAGGACCCGGACTTTCTGTGTTGCCCTGCTGCAATAGCTGTGTTAAACGTTTAATAAAATGGCCCATTAGTATCCAAAGCCTGGTCTCGCGTGCTTATTTACGGGATGGGGGCAGTGGTGGGATTCAGGGGGTTCAGCCAGGTTCTATAGAAGCGGTTGTTAAATGGCTGGGCCCCGCCCACTTGCTTACCTCGGCTGGCTTCGGGTTTTTTTTTGCTCCGGCTATGACGTCATAGAACCGGTTGTTAATTTATTTGAATCCCACCACTGGATGGGTGGTGGTAAAGTGCGTGCAGTATATACTCACGTGGTTTTCTTCTTAGAACATGGATTTTTGAAAAGTAATGTATTTTACATAAAGTGGTATAAAGCTACATTTCTTATGTAATTATGGCTTGTGTCCCTATTTACTACCCCCTTTCCTGGTAAATCACTACCTCATTCCACTTTTGGGGGATGCCTTTCAAAGCATATATTAACATGCAGACACATAAACAGGACTTTTTTAGGCTTCCTCATATTGTGGAGGTGAATGCACCTTGACTTGATCAAGCACGTAAATGCACCAACATGAATGTAAAGTGCCAGTACATTGTTTCCCTTCCATTCTAAACCAGTTATGTAACAGGAAAATATTGAACAGAATCTGTTTGAGCTGCATTGATTATATAATAAGTACAATCAGATCCTGAGAGATCAGATATTCTAGGAAACATTTTAAATTATGGGTCGGGTCGGGGTTTTTTGTTGATCAACACAGAACGCGAAATAAAATAAATTTCCATTCAAATTGTGACAGAACAGGATATTCACATCAACATACAAAAAAGCCCTCATTTAATGAAAAAGCACCACATTTGCTTCTTTGAGGAAGTAATTTTCAGTATGGTAGCCAGCCACCCTGAGCATTTCAGATGCAAAGCGCTGAGTAAACTTGCTGGAGGGTATGCCCATGTGAGGCAGCAGGAGAGAGAAGGGAGAGACAAGCAACAAAGCTGCTCTGAGCAGCCAAAGATTCCCACCACCGTGGTCTGTGGAAGAGTTCCCCCAACACAATTCTGAGCACATACTTACAGCACCATGATTAAGGGCGCAGTCCAACCCAGGGCCGGAACAGCAGGACTGGTCGGCCAATGCCATATCCAATGCTGGGTCGGGGAGGCTGGAGTCAAGGAGACCGCACAGCCTGAATTCCGCGCAGCCTTGGGATGAGGACTTGGGCCTTATGGCCAAATCCAAGGCCTGCCTCCCTCCCAGGCTGGCACACCTGCCAGCCCCTCCCATGCCCTGCCCATGTCCCTCCCAGAACTGCCCACTACCTCCCCCGTCCAACAATGGCGCCTCCCTCACACCGGCAGGCTTCGGCCAATGCGAGGAAGGCGTTGCTTGGGAGCAACGGGACCGATGCTGCCTGTAGGGACCACCGCTGCCTGCCACCATTGCATCACTGCTGCACACCTTTTAGGATTGAGCTGTAAAGGTACATGTGTTGCTGTTGCTTTCAGGTGCTGCTTTAACCCCTGCCTTATCCTGAATGCTAACAAATGTGTTCCTGTTCCCTTAATGCCTGCAGGCACTTGCTTCTAGCACTCAACTCCACCCACTGTTTGACTTAAATTAACCACCCTGGCCCTTTAAGTTAGCATAAAGAGCAACTGATTTGGCAGCACAATCCTGTGCATATCTACTCAGAAGTAAGTCCCATCGTGTTCAATGGCTTATTTCCAGGAAAGTGTGTATAGGATTGTAACCAGAGTGTAAATTATAAATCTGCAGACTCTAGACACTTACAAGTAATTGTAAGGAGCTAGACAACTATGCTCTGAATATCCTGTCTGGTTTGCAGTATATTGTACTTGTATTACTTCAATAAAGCAATATTTTTGGATGTTAACCTTGAGATTTATGTTATGGATGTTAACCAGAAGACATTTGTCTTTTTTCCTGCCCTCATCAGACTGTTAAAGAAAAAAGAGAGAACCATGACAAAGCACCTAATTAATATTAGTAATATGTAGAAATAATATTAGCAATAATTAATATTGCTTATTGTGCTTTGTGTCTGTACAATTTTGAATAAGAATTTGGATTAAAATACATAACACCACAAATTGCTACTTTAGTCAAGAAATTTTGGAAAAAATATCACCAACCCCCCCCCCATCCCTAGTTATGGAAAGAAATATGTAAGTTTATTAACACCTCTCTACAAAAGTAGGTACAGGACAGGCTATTTCAGAATAAATGCATTCAAGGTAGAACAAGTGGAAAAGTTCTTTGGCAATTTGTAAGCAGGGGGCAGGAGATGTGCTTTAGGAATGTAGTGATCCTGGGTGTTAGAAAAGAAGTACAGTATGTTAAAAAAGTGCCATTGTCATCTGTGAAATGTTAGAGTGTGTACATGCAATACATTACAGTCTGACTGACACAGCATCTCTAGTTACATTGCTTACTTCCTTTGCTTCAATATCTTATTGTCCTTATTCCCCTATTTATAAGAACTATTTGAGAAAGACCAAATTATAAAAGGAAAGGACAATATTTCACAGAGTACTGTGACAATTAAAGTTGTCTTCAATCTATGTTCTGGAGATGTGGGATTCCTTTGGGAATGTAGAAGGAATTCCTTAATAAGAAAAACAGTTAATGATGGACAAGTTATCATGAAAGTAAGTATAACACTACCCATTTTCCCATTCACTTCTCAGTTCAGGAACAAATGTTCTGAGCATGCCTTAGACTGCACTCTCAGTTCATGCACATCAAAATACTCAAGATGCCTTTCCTGTCCACCACATTATGTGGCACATGCATCTATCTACACATGACCCAGAATAGTCTGCAGGGCAATGGATATTCTTTGGCAGACAAACTCTATGGGAAGTGGAAAGTTTGAAAATCACTATTTTAAAGCATTCCAATTCCATTCCAAGCTCAGTCTCCCCCAAAGTCTCCTCCTCTTTTGAACAGGTATCTCTTCTCCCCCACTGCTCCTTGTGTCTGAAACTTCCTTCCTTCACTATCTTATGTGTCACTGCCTTTTTCTTTCTTCAAATTCTTCCTCAAGCACATTTGTTTCAGGAAGCTTTTAAGTCAATGATTTTCAACAGGTGTGCCATAGCACATTGGTGTGCTGCGAAAGGTCCACAGGTAGGAGTTTGGAAACCACAGGTAGTGGTTGAAAATGGCTGAAAAACTCAACTGGGTTCTGCAACTCTGTTTATAGGGCAACTGCTGGTAGTAATGAATTGCTGTCCCTTTTCCTCTGCTGGTAGAGCCAGACAATCCAGGACAGAGGAACAGACAATACATTTTCTACAGATGGTTATCCTAGAGACAGAACTTGGACGAGTTTCCAGGAAGACAAAAGTGGCATAACAAAAGGCAAAGACCATAGAGGTAAGTGTGCTATGAGAAGAAAAATGTTGAAAATTGCTGCTTTTACATATAGTGCTTGCCCCAAATTAAGAGCGCAATCTTAAACTGCATCGGAATAGCGAGGCAGGTGGGCCTGCACTATAGCCAGGGCAGCTTTGGAGCTCTGGAGGGCATCCCTGGGGCAAGGGCACATTCGCACCTTTGCCCCAGGGAAGGCTCCAGCCTCCCCTGTGGCTTCTTCGGATCTGCACCTGCAGAATAGCAGGTACGCAGCTGAGGAGGCCACATGTGGCATGGGGACAGAGGCTTGGATGCGGCCTACCATCCGCATCCCATCTCCGCTGCCCTTGCCAGGCCGGCACGCCTACCAGCAAGCCCAACCCCCGCCCAGAAACACCCACCCACTCTCCCTCACCATGTGGCCCCTCCTCGGCGCCCTTAGGCTGACGCTGCTGCTAGCGTCGGCCTAGCACCAATGTGGAGGTGCCAGTCGCTGCTCCTGTGTGAACGACAGTGACGTTGGGCCTGCGCAAGCACTTAGCATCAACCCAAGGCGCGTCATAGGATTGTGCCCTAAATTAAGTACACACAACTGAATTTGTTCGTATGCCCCTTAGATTACAGTATATTTTAGATTACATAATTTAACATAATTTTAGATTACAGTATAAGTGCCTCAGAGCAGGGATCTGCCGTTTTTCTTTGCTTTACTTTGTAAAGCATAGTGTACATCCATTATACAGTACTATATAAACAACTAATTTAAGGAATATCATCACTGGAATTCTGCAAACATAGAGAGCTACATTACCAACAGATGTTGATGCCCGCACAGACAGAAAGTCAGTTTTTACAACAGTTAACAGTTTTACAACAGTCTCATTGCCACACTGCGTGCTTAAACTCCTTGCAAGGGTATCAGTTGTTCCAAGGACAGCAGAACTTAACTGCTATTTTTACCAAAGACTCAGCGCAACTGTCTGCTCTTAAGACTGCATAACAGCAACAGATTAAAGCATGCCTTTCTTTGCATCTACTGTACATAATCCTTGCCCCTCCCACCACCTTCATCATCACTCCTGAATTTTATATATCTTCCAGAACAACATGACACTCCAAACAGGTTGCTTGTAGGAGCAAGTGTATCTGATTGACACTTTTAAAGAAAACTCATCATGGAATCAAAATATCCAATAATTATTGCTAACATGTGGGAGGAGCATCTTTTATGTAAACCAGGGGTCAGGGAACTTTTTTACCTTTTACCCCAAAATATATTTAGATACGCCGACGTTACCCCCTTGACGTTACCCCCCCCTTGGCCTCCCCACCCGGAGCTGTTTCAGGCTCTTCCCTGGTGTTGAGCACTGCCAACTCCACGGCTGCCTGAGTGCCAGCTGGGAGCAGGTCTGCGCCGGCCTCGCCCGAAATAGGCTTGGCCTCGCCGGCTCCCCCATCACCCGGCACCACCGCAGTTGCAGCCACGGCCGCCATTTTCTCTGCTGTTGCTTCCTTCTCCCTCTACCGGCAGCGGGATAGATAACCACGGCCTTCTTCGCCGCCTGGGAAGGGAGGGGAACGCTGCCTATTGGGGGCCAAGTACCTTGCCTCTTCTAATCTCCTATTGGAAGCAAGGGAAATCCATCAAGCGTGAGAGGAACTTCCCATTGGTCAGAAGAGAGAACGTTGGTCATGAAGGAAGGATGAGGGAAAAGGGGGCAGAGCATACTCCTATCTGTCCATTACCCCCAGAAATTTCATTTTTACCCCATTTTGGGGTAATTTACCCCTGTTCCCTGACCACTGATGTAAACCATTGTGGAAATGTAGCCGCTCTGGGAGTTGAGAAAATTGCATAAATCAATTATTCACAAAAATACCAACATACCTGGGCACAGATTGGCCAAACACATTGTCCTGAACAATTCCTTGTTGCAATTCAGAGGCACCTATTACATATAGGCCTTAGAGGATTACTTATTAAGAAGGAACTAGCATACAGTAATGAACTAGCCTAATGAACTCCACAGGCTCCCCAACATCATTGGCTTTATTGCAACTTTGTGTTTCAGATACAAAAAGTGAGGAACATTCTGGGTTTTTATTCAAAGGCAAACTGCACACATAAACACAAGTTCCTTAGATATTGATAGATAGGCATATTTTTTAATACCTCTATACCCGCTTGCTACAAACAAGAATATTTGGCAAGAATATTTGGCAAGAATATAAACCACTTTATATTCCATCTACATAACAGTAGCACTCACTCACTTGCTGACCCTCAGGGCCAGCCTTAGGAGCTGCAGGGCCCAATTGGAATAATGTTTGTGGGGGTCCAGATTCAGAGCCAAGGTCTGTAGAAATTTTGAGATATAAATATTTGTTATAGAGATATACTCTATGGTAGATTGGAAAGCAATCAAAATGTGCAGTTAAAAATGCAGGTCAGTTAATGGACCATATGGATCTAAGTTTTAATATAAAATTGCATCATTACCAATAAAATTGGTAATCGACTGAAGTGCCTTTAGGTGCAGTGTCCAATTGGGAGCAATTGGTCCAATTGGCTGACAGTCGGCCCTGCAGACCACGATAGCAACTGCAAAGCTATTTTTACACCCAAGTTTTTAACAAAAGCTTCTGCCTAAATCCTGAACAACAATCCAATCCCCAATTGAACAACATGCATAGTTCCGTCTAATACCAAACTAGAGAGTTACAAGTATTCTTTGCTAGCATCTTATAGGTACTATCCTCTTGAATTTATTTCCAACAAGGGGGTCAAACAGGGTTGTTTGTTGGCCCCGATCTTGTTTAATATCTTCTTGAACGACCTGGCTCCCTGTTTAGATATCCCTGAAGGACACCCCCCAAAATTAGGTAATCGCCATGTTTCAATCCTCCTTTACGCTGATGATGCGGTGATCTTATCCCGCACCCAAATCGGCCTTAAAAGGTTGCTCAACAAAAGTCTCGAGTATCTCATAGGAAATAAGTTACAACTAAACTATGAGAAATCTAAAATCCTTGTATTCACTAAATCATGGAAGCCAAGGAAATGGAGGCTTAACAACATGGAGCTGGAGCAAGTTAAATCATATAAGTACCTCGGTTTCTATTTCACTTACAATTTGTCCTGGAAGGTACAACGCAATTATGTGTGTAAGGCCGCCTCTTTATCTGCCCAGGCAATTTGTAGTTTTTTTTTCACCAAAGGGGGCTTATATATACCTGCGGCCATAAAAATATTCACAGCCAAATGTCTAGCTCTCATTCTGTATGGCATTCCGTTATGGATCCGAGACTTTAACCATTTGGTTGAACATGTGCAAGCTTCCTTCCTCAGGAAGATTTTTGGTATGCCAAGTTGCGTTCCATATGCAGTTCTGTGCCTAGAATCTGGCCTAAGAACAATTGAAACTGTTGCCTGGATACGGGTCACAAAGCTGTGGCTCTCTGTGTTTTACTCAAACACAGATAATGACCTGATTCAGTGTATGCTTGCGGATACTTACTTTTCAGCTGAGCCCTGGGCAGCCAAACTTGTTGAACTGGGGATAGATACTGAACTGATAGGCTCGATATCCCAGGCAGAAGCCATCAAGGGGAAATTATTAGAATTGCAGGACCGAAACTTACTGCAGAGGGCCAACACTCGTTGTTCACCGCTTTCTTTTCAATTACGAACAATTGGTGGGCAAGTTCCACCCTATTTGTACATCTTGGATATCCCTATAAGACGCAGGGCTATAACGTTGGCTCGCTGCAATGTATTACCCTCAGAAGTCCTGTGGGGTCGTTTTAAAGGTGTACCCTACGCTGATAGGTCCTGCCCCTGCCAGCTGGGCAGTATTGAAACTGTAGAGCATTTAATCTTCTATTGCCCATTACATTCCAAGAGCAGAGAGAAATATTTCCAACCTCTTATGACTAAGTTGGGCGCGGCTAGTAAAGAGGTGACCCTGAATTTCTTACTTGACTCTGAGGATCCTGCTGTGCTTAACCAACTGGCTCTTTTTCTAGTGCATATCATTAAAACAAATAACCAGCGTTTCAATGGTCCCACTGAACAGGTGTTTTAGCTGCAAGGACTTAAGATATGGTTATTGAAAATTTTACCTGTATTGTTTGTTCCGATGTTTGTTGTATGCCAATTAAAGGTTTAATAAATAAATAAAAAAGTACTATCCTCTTTACATGGGAAGAGTTACATTTTAAAAATTACAATATTAATCTAATTCAGCAATTTCCAGCAGCTGCTGATTGGTGAGCTGCGAATGGTCTGTGGGTAAGCTGCAGGAGTTTAGGGAAAAGTCATGTATGAGGGACGTGGTGGCGCTGCGGGTTAAACCACTGAGCTGTTGACCAGAAGGTTGGCAGTTCCGAGATCATGCAACGGAGTGAGCTCCCATGGCTTGTCCCAGCTCCTGCCAACCTAGCAGTTCGAAAGCAGCTAAAAAGGCAAGTAGATAAATAGGGACCACTTTGGTGGGAAGGTAATGGTGTTCCGTGTGCTATGGTGTATAGTCATGCCAGCCACATGACCACGGAAGCTTGTCCTCAGACCAACGCCAGCTCTACAGGCTTAGAAACGGAGATGAGCACCGCCCCCTACAGTCGGTCACGACTAGACCATTTGGTCATGGGGAAACCTTTACCTTTAACATGTAATTGTAATGCCCGTATGCCTTCTCAATTGTCAAAAAACCGACAGTGTGCCTTGATAATCTTAGTGCCTGGTCAGTATGCCGTGAGATGAAAAAGGCTGAAAATGGCTGCTCTAATTACTGCAACTTGAATTCCATGCACACTTATTTAGGTACAAAGTTTCAGTGAATCCAAGACAGGAAGATCCAAGTTCAAAGTCTCACTTAGGTATGCAGCACGCTGACAGCGCAATCCAAATCCCAGACTGGAATAGGCAGACCAACATGCCTGTGCAATATCCAGCCTGGGGCTCGGAGCTGCTGCCACACAATCTGGGGAAAGGGAGAAAAGTTCCCCTTCTCTCCGGTAGTGCACAGCAGCCCTGATGGGGCTACTTGGAGTTGCGCTGCCAAACTCAGTGGCACAACCCTGAGAGACCCAATCAGGGCCATTCAGACTGGGGACAGAGGTTAGTATCCAGCCCAAACTCTGGATCCTGCCTATTCCTCCCTCCCCTGGCCAGCCTGCTCTCTGCCCACGCTCCACCCCATTCTGTCCTTCCCCCCAATCCGTTGCAGTTCCTGCTGCCCTCCCCAAGCCTCTGTGCCGTCTTGCAAGACTGACTTTACCTTTTCAGCATGGGCTGAGTCCAGGTACAGGGTTTCCAGCACAAGCTGCTTGCACCAGCCTCCAGGTCTTCTGAAATGGCCCAAACACACTTTATGGCATATTTGCGACACCTGGAGGCCGGCACAAGCAGCTGGCCTAGAGCACCCTTTGGATTGCACTCTGAATGACCTTGAGTCAGTCACTCTCCCTCAGCCTAACCTACTTCACAGGGTTTTTGCAGGGATAAAATGGGTGGGGGGCAGAGACTCTGTGTACCACCCTGGAAGAAAAAAATATATTTAGTTGATAAAGGGTGCAATTCTAACCAGTCTTCCAGCACTGACATAACTGTGGCAATGGGACATGTGCTGCATCCTACAGTTGGGAAGGCAGTCACAGAGGCAGCCTTAAGGTAGGGGACTGCTTGTTCCCTTACCTTCAAGCTGCATTGTCCTTACCCTAGTGTTAGAAAGTTGGTTAGGACTGTACCCTAAAATACATTTAGTAAGACTCATTTCTGAGTGAAAATGCATAGGAACACACTATCCCATTCACAATCAGATCCATCCCATCAAAAGTGTGCCTCAACATTGTGACACTGAACAACAGGGTTGAATACACGTAACTATGTATGCTCTCCTTCTGCCTTCATATTACTACAGAAGTAACAATCCTCAGTAATTGTTTTTAATGAATAAGCTGTCATTCCATTACCTGACATCAGAGCAAAACAGTTTATGAGCTTTGTCCAAAGTGAACCAAGTAATTCCAGAAAATGAAAGGTCACATCAAAATTTGGCACAATTACAACACAGCAAAGCATTATCTTCATATACAATCTGTGTATACAATGACTGCATAAAAATGTGTTTTGTACAATAATGCACAATACACACAATGATACTCACTGCATATTCTGGCTAAAAACGTTTTGGAAAACTATTGAAATATTTCCCGACAACCCACAATGCATGTTACATTTTTGAACTTAACTTTGCTGGTTTTGTGCCTCATCATATACTTCCTCCACAGATTATTAGAAAATTCAGAATTAACAATTTTAAAACAATGAAATATTTTGAAAACCACAAGAATGCAAGCTCCAGTTCTCAAGTCTCAAAACAACATGTAATCAAAACTGATGACAGTTAGCCGGTGCCCCAATCAGGAGCATAAAAAAGGTCTTGCTGAAGCACACCACAAATTTATCTACTTCAATATCCAGTTAACCAGATAGTAGAAAGTCCACCAGCAGGGCATGAAAACAACTCTCCCTCAACTGGACTTCAGTAGGACACTGCCTTTGAATATGGAAGCTCCATTAAACTACCCTGGCAAACAGAGCCCTCTTCCAGATACTTGTCTAATTCCTTCTGAAAACCATCTAAGTTAATGACTACCACATCATTTGGCAATAAATTCCATGCATTAATGAGATAATGTGTGGAAAAAACACTGACTCTCCTACCAATCGGTTTCATTGGCTGACTGAATTCCACTATTAATGAGAAAAGCAGGAAAAGTTCTGCCCACTTCCCCTGCACCTCCATGTCCCCCCTCCCAAACAACATGGCACGCAAGTCCTTGGGGGCCTGGAGCTTATGGCTTACATGACTGCACAAAGCCCAAAGAAGGAGCACAAGAGGACTGTGGCAGAGGGCACATACTCCATATGTAACGTCCCGCGAGTCCATGCTTTCAGCCTATTTCCCATCCAAAAAAGGCACCAGCCTACTTGCAGACTTCCCAGGAGCCCCGGCCCGCGTACCTTTTGCGGCGCTTTGAGCAAGCGGTGCACCCCAGCGAGCTGCGTGGCCAGCGGGATATCCTCCCTGAAGGTGTACACGGGCGGCCGGGTGGGCTCGGGGAAATTGGTGCTGTTGAAAGGGTCGGTGTCATCGAGAAACTGCACCCTGCACGCCAGTGTGGCGGTCGCCATGGTACATCCATGCACAAGAAAGCAAAACTCTGCGACTGTAGAACTCGAAGCAACAAAAGCGCGGAATCGGGGAGGAAAGAAGGCAAGGCGGAAATGAGCACCGATTTCTGCTTCAAACAAAGATATTCTTCCCCTCTCTCCCGCCTGAACAAAAACGCACGAAAATTCCTTCCAAGCGGCTGGGTCGGAAGGAGGCTTCAAGGAGAATCGTCTCCTTTGGCTTCGCTACAAATATCTCGGGGGGAGGAGAAGACTCAAACCCCAAGAGTCCTGCAGAGCACAAGCAGGTCGGGGGGGGGGGAGATCCAGTTGAACTCGGGCTGCGGAGAGGCGGTGAAAAAGCGAGAATCCTCAGCGGAGCGAGCGAGAGCCCGGCGTCCTGCAAAGCGCAACCCCCCGGGCTCTGGGAAAAGATGCTTGCGGCCAAGGGCTGTCCTTTCAGGCGCACCAGATCGTCGTGCGGAGAAGGTGGTTTTCGGACGGGACGGGACGCAGGGACACCACGGCGAGCGCTGGCGGCGGCTCCCCCATTCTTAGCCGCCCGCTCGCCGCAGAGAAGCGGAACGAAAAGGCAGAAGAGAGAGGCGGCTCCTGGGAAACCCCTTTGCTCTAGCACTGGACACGCGCACGACGTGGGCCAAGCTGTTCAGGAGTGATTCGGTGGAGCCCTCCAGTGGGCACGGCTAGGAAGATCACGCAGGTTTGTGGCGGTTAGTAGGAAGGCTCTCTTCATAAATGCCACGCCATGCTGACTTTAGAATACATTCCATGTGTAGTTTATTGGTCAAAAATATTGCTTACACACTTCCCCTTGCATCTCTACAAAAATAATTTTTCCTGTTCAATGAAACTTCCAAAATCAGGAAAGGGGTTTGCAGATTTCCTCCCCCCACTAAAGAGGTATTTATATACGGTGACTGCTCTGTGAGCAGAAAGAAAAGCCAGTAAGTTGAATACTCCCCCTCCTCCCAATGGCCACCTGCTAGTGCCCTTCAAAGGGATCACGCCTACTACAGTGCTATAGAAACGCACCAATTGGGGGGGGGAGCAGAAGAATTCCATCCCCTCCCCCCCTCCACATCCCTTTTTTGGTTATGATTTTCCAAGGTTTGCTGTTCTGTTAGCTGCTCTGTGAACTTTGTTGGCGTTAAGGTGAATTGCGATTAAATTCATAGTAAGTAAATGTGTACACATGCACAATCCTAAAAGCCAGCACAAGGGTTAAATTTATAACATGGTTTTAATGTTTTCATGTATGTGATACCACTCCATATGGATACTTTCATCCATGCGTTGTTTAAGAGAACTACTTTCTCTGAAAGAGTGATTTCAGTCTGTTTCACCTGATTCAAGTAAGGCTTTATAGCCTTGGTAATGTATCTGAACTAATTTCACATGCTAGCAAGGTGATGCTCAAAATCCTACAAGCAGTATGTGAATCGAGAACTACCAGAAGTGCAAACTGGTTTTTGAAGAGGCAGAGGAACTAGAGATCAAATTGCCAACATTCGCTGGATCATGGAGAAAGCAAGAGAGTTCCAGAAAAACATCTACTTCTGCTTCATTGACTACACCAAAGCCATTGATTGTGTGGATCACAACAAATTGTGGCAAGTTCTTGAGGAAATGGGAGTACCAGACTGTTGTGTGGAAATCACCCTGCAAAGAGACAGATTCCCCTGATGCTTCTGTCCCTTTAAGGAAAGAGACAGAAGCCTGCCAGATTGAGGTTTCTTTCCCCCTGCGTGCATTGTCTCCTGTGAAAGTTAAGCCAAATCTTCCCTAAGCCAAACATTCTGTATTGGAAAAGGAGGAAGGTGGAGTTACGGAATGGTATCAGCAGTGGCCTCTTGTCCATATCAGCCAGGGATTACAGGGTTAACCCCTAGATCTGTGCCTGCAGCAGGAACACAGCTGCAGGCTGATGAGGGCCCTGGCCTGGAAGGGATTAGCTCAGGTGGTGAAGGGGGTGGCTAGAGCCTGCCCAGCAACAGACACCGATTGGCCTGCCTCTGTATAAAGTTGGAGACAGGGGCTGCAGTAAAGGACCTGGGTAGGTGCTGGAGGAGGGCACCAGGTAGGTGGTGGATGGATTGTTAAAGGAAGGGTTATTAGCATCAGGTAGGCGCTGCACAAAAGCACCAGGTAGGTGCTGGAGGAGAGGCATCGGGCAGGTGCTGGATGGATGGACTGACTGTTAAAGGACTGGATAAGGTAAGGTTATTGTGGGGAGTAATTGTGGGAACTGTTGTATGGCTGCCATGCCCCTGGAGCCACCAAGTGGAGGAGGCAGTTGTGGCTTAGGCAAACTGACTGCCTATTATTTGGTGGTGGGGTTTGTTGGTGCTAAATTAGGGTGTTTTGAGCTAAGCCGGTGATGAGGGTAGTCTGGAGGAAGCTGGCCAGCTGGTGATTCTAAGCAAAGCTGCTGGAAGAGAGGAGGCCCAGTGGGTGAATGAACCCCCTCCCTCTTGCCTATCTCTGAGGCTGCTCTGGAGGGGAACTAGTTAGCCCTAGTGTGGGCATCAGGGCCCTTGGGGGGGGGGCCGGCAGGGAGTTTTTGGCAGAACACCTTCCCAAAGCAAACCTTCCCAAAAGTTGGAAGCCAACAAAAAGAATGCCAGCTGGACTTTGATATTTCCAAAGAACAATAATTTTATTGCAATAGAATGACACAGGATGCAAGCAGCATATCGTGCAGAAAAAAATGACATGGACCGGTGTAATGATACACAGTTGCAACAAACATTTATACAGTTTAGCATGTAAATGGGGATACAAACAAGCAATCAATAACATACACTTGATTATTGCAGGCTGGATTATTGGTGGACTTGGGATTGTGGGGACCCTCGTTGGTTGTTTGGGACATTATGGCTTTTGGTTGATTGCTCGCTGCTCTCTTCCCCTCCCCCCCAAATTGAACAAGGGGAGATTTATGTTAATCAGTGGAATGTGATTCTGGCACCATGATGATAAAGAGGTTAGTCACTGGGATAAGACAGCTGAAGGCTAAGACAATAGGTGAGATGTAGACAAAGGGTTTGGAAAAACCCTACAGTCAAAAGAGGTTTCAATGGGTGATACTGGGAAGGATGCATGACATAAGGGCTAAGGGAGATATGTGGGGACATCTTGATTAAGATAACTATACAAAGAAACACTGTATACAGTTTGTGTGCATTGCTGATGAAGTTTTCTGGCACAGGTGTTAATCTTTATGATGCAGTGGCATATTTAGATGGAGATTGGGACATCCTTCTTCTTACTTTGGTTCTCTTCCCTTTACCCAATCTTCTGACATCCGTTTTGTCAAGTTCTTGAAATGGTTGTGAGGGAAAGGGTGATAGGTCATGGCAGGAGATCCTCCAGGCACAAAACTCTTAGGGGTCCCCAAGATGGAGGGAGGGCTGGGGGGGGGTAGAGAGAGAGAGACCTGGATCTGGTCACCCCTTACATCAAGACCACCTTATCTGTCTTCTGAGAAACCTGTATGCGGTTCAGGAAGCAACAGTTAGAACTTGACATGGAACAACCGATTGGTTTCAAATTGGGAAAGGAGTACGACAAGGCTGTGTACTGTCACCCTGCTTATTTATATGCCGAGTACATCATGAGAAAGTCTGGGCTGGATGCCTCACAAGCTGGAATCAAGATTGCTGGGGGAAATATCAACAACCTCAGATATGCAGACGATACCACTCTAACGGCAGAAAGTGAGGAAGACCTCAAGAACCTTCTGATGAGGGTGAAAGAGGAAAGTGCCAAAATTGGCTTGAAGCTCAACATGAAAAAAACTAAGATCATGGCAACCACTCCCATCACTTCCTGGCAAATAGAAGGGGAAGAAATGGAAGCAGTGTCAGAGTTTATTTTCCTGGGCTCCAAGATCACCGCAGATGGTGACTGCAGCCATGAAATTAAAAGACATTTGCTTCTTGGGAGGAAAGCTATGGCGAACCTAGACAACTTAATAAAAAGCCGAGACATCACCCTACCAACAAAGGTTGGCATAGTCAAAACTATGGTTTTCCCAGTAGTCATGTATGGCTGTGAGAGCTGGAAGGTGGAGCGCCGAAGAATAGATGCTTTTGAATTATGGTGTTGGAGAAGACTCTTGAGAGTCTCCTGGACTGCAAGGAGATCCAATCGGTCAATCCTCCAGGAAGTCAAGCCTGATTGCTCCCTGGAAGGACAAATACTGAAGCTGAAGCCCAAATACTGTGGCTACCTCATGAGAAGAGAGAACTCTTTAGAAAAGACCCTCATGCTGGGCAAGATTGAAGGCAAAAGGAGAAGGGGGTGGCAGAGGATAAGATGGTTAGATAGTGTCACTGACGCAATGAACATGAAATACGGCAAACTCCGGAAGCTGGTGAATGACAGTGAGCCCTGGCCAGTGGTCCATAGGGTCGCGAAGAGTCAGACACAACTTAGCAACTGAACAACAACAATGTATTATGCCTTTGTGTTCAAAAGCAGGCAAGAATACAGGATATCCATGAGATGATTGGCATAGATGGGGCGGGACTTAATTTACTATGGGAGGGCAACACATTCTCTTAATGTTTGATTACATTTTCAAGTGGAAAAAAGCCAGGAACAACCAAAATGAGTACATTACCTCACAATAATTGAATACTTGTTCTCGCTTTACAACCCACAGAATTCAGTGGATCATGTACAGCAGGATCCTGAGCATGATTCCTTATTTAGAACATGCAACACCAAACCAAATTAAAGCCTACCATCAGTCATGTAATAGAAGAACATGTACTAGAAGCAGTGGTGTAGCTAGGTCATTTTGCACCCAGGGCCCATAAATGCTTGACAACCCTCCAACAAAATTTTATTTATTTATTTATTTATTTATTTATTTATTTATTTATTTATATTTTTCACATTTTTATACCACCTTTCCTCCAAAGGAGCTCAGGATGGTGTGCATGGTTCCTCCACTTCTTTTGTCCGTACAACAACCCTGTGTGGGAGGTGAGGGTGAGAGATCATACTTGTGAAGACATGAAATGAATAAAGATAATGGCCAGAAATAAATGCAGTGACTATTTCTCCACAAGCACTGGATGAATGTTAGTGCCCTCCCCTGGTCTTGCTCTCTTGCACATAGCACTCAGTAACCTATTGCCCCTGTATCTGGAGAGTCAATGTTGCCATCATGGTTAATAACTACTGATAGACTATAATCTACCAGGGAATATTGAGAATCCATTTTAAAAGTCATTTGGTGTCACCTGGTGAGGTAACATATGGTGTTGCTCCCATTAACTTTATTTAGAGCTCAATCCTATCCAACTTTCCAGACCCAGTGTAGCCATGCCAAGGTGGTTTGCACTGCATCCTGTGGTGAGGATGCAGTCAGGGAGACCTCCTCGAGGTAAAGGAACATTTGTTCCCTTACCATGAGAATGTATTGCAGCTACATCAGTGCTGGAAAGTTGGATAGGATTGGGCCCTTATTGATTTAACTATTTGAATGGTACAGGTCACCCAGCAAATCAGTAACCAACCAGTGGCCAACTTGATGACACGCACACAACTGAATTCTAGTATTACCTCTGATACATGGAAAAGGCAGCTGGTATAATAGTACAGTTATTAGTTCCATGCTGTATCATAACAACACCTTGTTAGCTCTCAGGACAGTCTCAGAAGAGAGCAACCAAAATGAGTACTGGGCTAGGGCACATCCCTTATGAGGAAAAGCATCTGGGGCTTTTCAGTCTACAAAGAAGGCACCTGAGGAGGGGCATGATTGAGACATACAAAATTATGCAGGGGGTGGATAGAGTAGAGCAGTGTTATTCAAATGGTGGGTCAGGCCTCACTTGGTGGGTCGCAACCTGATGTCAGATGGGTCACGAAAAAACTGGGAGCAGCCATCTTGGAAACTGCAGACCTTACTCCTGTTATATTCCTTTTGTGAGTGTTAACAGTTCGAATTTTCAAGTGAGGGTTTTTGTTTAAATTTTGTTTTTAGTTCAGTGTCTTTTGTCCTTATCTTGCTTTCTGTCAGGGATGTTTCATGGTTGTACAATTGCTGAGGTCCAAAAATGCCAATTTACATTTCAGGAGTGTCATTGTATTATGTTACAATGACAGCACTTCCTGCTTGATGATGTCACTTCCTGTCACAAGATCATTTCCAGGTTAATGACATCACTGCCAGTGGATCCTGAAATAAGTGACATTCTTAAATGTGGGTCCCAGTCTAAAAAGTTTGAATACCACTGGAGTAGAGGAATCTTTTTCCCCCTCATACAATACCAGGGGAATCCTCTAAAGCTGAGTGTTAAGAAGAAGAAAAAAGAAAATATTTCTTTACCCAGCATGTAATTAATCTGTGGAACTCCTTGCCACAAGATGTGATTATGGCGTTTAGCCTGGATGCCTTTAAAAAGGGATTGGACAGATTTATGGAGGAAAACTCCATCACAGGTTACAAGCTATGATGGGTATATATAGTCTGAGATTAGCTGGTCACTCATCATGTAGGATTTTTTTTCTGTCATCCAAGTTGGCCATGGATAGCAAGTTATGGATAGTAGGATTTTTTTTCTGTCATCCAAGTTGGCCATGGATAGCAAGTTATGGTTTTGGGTGGGTTTTTTTTCTTATCCCAGACTGGGAAGGGTGGGACGGGCTTCATGATTTGCACTTTTGTTCATAAAGTTAAACCCCAACTGCAGTCTGGTGTCTTCCTCGGGCATGGTGCAAGGGTAATAGGCTACCTTAGAATGCCAGATGCAGGGGAGTGGCAGCAAGATACAAGTATCTGGTTGTCTTGCATGCTCCCTGAGGCATCTGGTGGGCCACTGTGAGATACAGGAAGCTGGACTAGATGGGCCCTTGGTCTGATCCAGCAAGCCTTTTCTTATGTTCTCATTTGTCAATTTTAAGTTAAGTAATCTACTTTTTGTTACATAAGTCAGGTATTTTCACCTATTTTCAATCACACACACAAACACACACAATCTTGAGGGTGTCACTAACACCTTTTGAGTTAAGGCAATTACCTTTTGTTATGTAAGACCAGGGGTGTCAAAATCATTTCATACAGAGGGCCAGTTAGCATTCATTGTAGCTGCGGAGGGCTGGACTTTATGTCATTAAGCAGAAAGTGACATCATTAAGCAGGAAGTGACAAAAAATAAGCTTTGTTCTTACCTGGAAACTCATTAGATATGGAGAGCCCAATTACCGTACCAACTGCCCTTTCAGCTGCACCACTTCCAGGAATAAGGCCTGAGCTGAAGCTGGGCAGGAGGCCTGAGTGTGTTAGGAACAACACACACACCTAGTTTCTTACTAGGTTTTGCTTGCTCTGCATTCCTGCACTGGCCTTCCTCTGTGCCTTTGCTGGTAAGAACTTCATTTCCTACTCTCAGCAGCCTCTGCTGGCGCAGATGACTAATTGTGCTGCAGTTGCTTGTTTGCTGCTGGAGGTCAAGAGACAAAGCAAGCAACGGGGGGGGCAGATAAAAAGGTTTTGAGGGCCTCATTTGTGGACTTATCATGCAGGCCCAAAGGCTGTATGTTTGACACACCTGCATGAGACGCTTGTGTTTTTGTGTGTGTGTGTGTGTTTGGCCATAGCATTTGCTAGGCCATAGCATTTGTTTTGTTTTTTGGCCATAGCATATTACACTCCAGATTTTTTTCATGGAATTCCTGGTGAAATTCTGCATCCAACAGTATGCAGCATGATGGTATTATTCCTTAAAACCGCTATTTTATTTTCCGTTTTTACTTTTTTGGCCATAACTTTTGCTAGAATAATTACGCTCCTGTTTTTTCCACCCTGACAGGGCCCATACCTCCTTCAAGACAAGGTGCAGAATCATGGTCAGGTCCAGGGATTTGCCTACTTGGGAGGGGGGGGAGTCTGAATTATTATGAGCTGCCCCTTGCAGCATTCCACAATGAAGACATAGGGTTGGAGGCAGAGGTGTACCTAATAGGGGGTCCAGGGGGACATATAGGCGCCATGGTAGATGGGCCCTGTGAGCCGTTGCCACTGCCCACCCTCTGGAGCCTCCACCACCACATCTTTGACAGGTTTGTGAAATTTGATATCCAGTGTACGGAGAAAAGAGAGGACAGTGGCTCCTAAACCACTGGTGCCTCCCGCAACCTCTTTTCCCTAGCCCAACTGCCGTCTTGGATCATGCAATCATGTGATCCAAAATTGAAGTGTCCAAATCTTGTGATATCTTGTGTGATCCAAATCTCATGAGATTTGGGCAATACCATCTTAGATCATTTAAGATCTTGCAAGATTTGGGTGGCATGATCTTGAGTCATGTGAAATTTTGCATGATTCAAGACGCTGGCACCAGCTGAGCTAGGAGCAAGAGGTTGCAAGGGTACTGTGACCCCAATAAGTTTGGGAACCACTGCCGTATGTCATCATGATTCTGTGTTGAGTGATTTTGTGTCTTCTTCTGCTTTCTCTCCCCTGCCTTCTGTGTTTTTCTGATCTGGCTCTGTTTGAAAAAGTATGGTTTAAAGTTCTCAATAATGGCAGTTTGGGAAATTGTGTGTTTGGAATTGGGTTTGGGAACCCAATTGCAACCTGCACCAGTGAGTTTATGAATCCTGGGAGAGTGATTGTTTTGAACCGTGCAATTATTATTTTTTGTGCAAGGCAGGACTAAGTATTTGACTTACCTAAATCACAAAGAAACCCACTCAAAGGGGTGTGCAAATGAAGTGCACATCTTTTGTGGAAACTTGAGAATGAAAGCCAAATTGTTACTGTATATACTCGAGTATAAATTGATCTCATGGATAGATTGAGGGCTTTTAAAGCCAAAAATTATGGAATTTGCCATGCCCCGTGACCAGTTGAGGGGAAAACATAAGGGTATCTGCAATACTTTGAATTAGATCATTTTGTCTAATTTTACCCAACACTGGATTCTGACAAATGATCTACCAGTAATCGTTACCTAAGAACTGTACAGTCTACCTATTTTAGGGAAAAACAAAATAAAACAGCAACATAAAAAGCAACTATTAAACCAGTTGTTCCCAAACCTTTTAGCAGTGGGACCAACTTTTGAAAATGACAGCTTATAGGGACTAGAAGGGATGTCATTAAACAGAAGGAATGTCATTAGAGACAAAGGGGAAGGCTTGCTGGAGTAATGAAACAAGACACATAACACACACACAAACTGTTCAAGGCTAGAACTGATTAAGCATGCCTGCCTGAAATAGAGAAATGAATGTCACCCTGTTGAGCTCAGTTTACCTGCTTGCAGAGCCCTTTACGGGTTTGAGCTGGCTTCTGCAGGGATAACTGTTGTGCCAAATTCTCTCTCTGCAATCTTATGTTCACAGCAGGCTAATTAGTTTCCCTTCTATCATCCAAAATCACCTTAGTTTTACACGGCACCACTAAACCCATGAGAAGGCAAAATGCAGCTTGCCTGCTCAGCCACAAAAGTCTTCCTTCCTCCTCCAGTTAATGACTCCAGGGGCATGGCAGGCACACAATTCCCCACAATATCCAAGAACAACCTTAGTCCCAGTCCCACATGGATGTGGGAGAACTGGTAGGTATCATATACCCAGATTTTCAGAAGGAGTTTGACACATTCCCCCACCAAAGGCTGCTGAGGAAACTTCACAGTCAGGGAATAAGAGGGCAGGTCCTCTTGTGGATTCAGAATTGGTTGAGGGCCAGGGAACAGGGCCAGAGAGTGGGGGTCAATGGGCAATTCTCACAATGTAGAGAGATGGAAAGCGGAGTGCCCCAAGGATCTGTCTTGGGGTCGGTGCTTTTCAACTTGTTCATAAATGATCTGGAGACAGGCATAAGCAGCGAGGTGGCCAAGTTTGCAGATGACACATAACTTTTCTGAGTGGTGACAAACAGAAGGGATTGTGAAAAGCTCCAGAAGGATCTCTCCAAGTTGGGGGAATGGGCAGTAAATTGGCAGATACGTTTCAACTTAGACAAGTGTAAAGTGATGCACATTGATGCAAAAAATCAAAACTTCACATATAGGCTTATGGGTTCTGAGCTGTCTGTGACAGCTCAGGAGAGAGATCTAGGGGTGTTAGTGGACAACTCGATGAAGGTGTTGACCCAGTGTGCGGCAGCGATGAAGAAGGCCAATTTCATGCTTGGGGTAATTAAAAAAGGGGTTGAGAATAGAACAGCCAATATTATTATGCCATTGTACCAATCGATGGTAAGGCCACATCTAGAGTATTGAGTATGGTCCTGATCACCACATCTCAAAAAGGATATAGTAGAACTGGAAAAGGTGCAGAAGATAGCAACCAGTCCCAGTCCCCCATCCATCCACAACCCTTTTCCACCTCTCTGCACCCACATCACTGCTCCTCCCAGGAGCTCCTTCTATCCCTAGGAGCCTTGTTATCCCCAACTGGCTGAAGTTGTGAACTAGCTGCAGGCAAAGGCTCTGGGTTAACCCTGTAATTTCTGGCTGACAGACAAGGGGCCACTGCTGATACCATTCCCTGTCTCCTCAGGGTCGTCTTCTGCAATTTCCATAATGATTACCCCCTCCCCCCTAAGTTGGTTTGTTAGGAAGAGGCAGGGAACAGTGTGTGTATTTTGCCTCCTCTTTCCTCAGAATCTCCTATATGCCTTGAGAGAAGAGCAGCATACATGCCTGGAGCAAATTGGGGGGTAATAAAAGAGCCCCCCAATAGTTTCACCCCAATAGTTTCTCCCCCCCCCCAATAGTTTGCACAGTACCTCAGCAGCACAGCTGTCTGGAACAAAAGAGAGCACGTGGCCTGAAAGCCTATCCTGAAAAGAGCCTGCCCAATAGCTTTCTGCCTGTTTTCCAAACAGCCCATTTACCTTTTGCACGTGAATGTGAATGCACAATCCTCACACACAGAGGTTGAAGAGCCCTGCTGAATTCAGCTCACGTGTTGCAGCAAACACTTGCTTACTCACATGTAAATGCAATGTTGTAGCTGAGTTTCACTTTCCATAAGGTTCAATAGCTTAGAGGAAGGGACTTCCTTTTCAAGAGTTTTTGGGGCCTACGCTCATCGGATCTTCAAATATGTTAGACGCAAGAAACCTGCCAGAGAGGTGGTCGGCCCACTGCATGCTGAGGAAGGGAGAGAGAAAAGGGGTCTTGGAGATAGCAGAAAAATTAAATGAATTCTTTGCATCCGTCTTCATGGCAGAAGACCTTGGGCAAATACTACTGCCTGAACGCCCTCTCCTAACTAAGGAATTAAGTCAGATAATGGTTAATAAAGTAAATAAATACTGTTGATTGTTAAAGAAGATGTTTTAGATAAAATTGATAAATTAAATATAAATAAGTCACCAGGCCCAGATGGCATCGACCCAAGAGTTATCAAGGAACTAAAGAATGAAGTTGCCGACCTCTTAACTAGAGTATGCAACTTGTCCCTTAAAATAGTCATGGTGCCAGAGGCTTGGAGGATAGCCGATGTCACACCAATCTTTAAAAAAGGGAGGGGGACCCTGGAAACTAGTTTTTCTAGTCAATTTTTAGGCATAAATTTCTCAACTTATACATGATTATATACGGTAATTGATATTGCGAACAGCGCTGCTTGTTGTGTTTTGTGTCATTTGTACAATTTTGAATAAGAATTTGGATAAAAACACATACCCCAATTTACTATTTTAATCAAGAAATGTTGGAAAAAATATCACAAAAAACCATCCCTAGTAAGATGGTGGAAAGCCTCATCAAAGATAAAATCCTAAAACATGTAGAGAAACAAGTGTTGCTGAAGGAAAATCAGCATGGCTTCTGTAAGGGTAAGTCTTGCCTCATAAACCTTTTAGAATTCTTTGAAAAGGTTAACAGGCATGTGGATGTGGGCAAACCCATGGATATTAAATCTGGATTTTCAGAAGGTGTTCGACATGGTTCCTTGCAGCTCCCTGGCTTACAAGCATAGTACTCGGAACAGCTCGGCCATCCACCCGTCATGTGACTTGAAGGTATTTACTGTATTCCCCCAAATATAAGTCAGGCCAGGTTTTTCTAGTCAATTTTTAGGCATAAATTTCTTGACTTACACATGATTATATATGATCATTTTGTTGTGGTAGTCACTCAACTAGAAGGAGGAAAAAAAGTGGCTGATGTTACTGTTGTGTGCACTGGAATTGCTCTAATTGTGTAGGCCAGTGATATTCAAACTTTTTAGACTGGGACCCACTTTTTAGAACAGCACTCAGGTTGGGACTCACTGGAAGTGATGTCATTAACCAGGAAGTGCTGTTGTGTCAGGAAATGACATCATCAGGCAGGAAGTGCTGTCATTGTAACATAATAAAATATACCCCTGAAATGCAAATTGGCATTCTTAGACTACAGGAATTGTACAACTATGAAACATCCCTGACAGACAGCAAGATTAGGACAGAATATGATGTAAAAACCCTGGATTAAATACAAAATTTTAAAAAAAACCTCACTTGAAAAGGAGTTTTGCCTCCTCTCTTCACTTTGTAACAGCTTTCCTTAGTATAGGGCTCAACTGCCGGGCGGCCCAATCCTGAGCTGCCTGGCTGCCGCGGGTACAGTGGTGACCAAATGGCTACCACAATGGCAGCTAGGCGGTGTCTCCTTCCCGGTCCCACCCCCTCTCAGCCCCTGCCCTGCCCAGTAACACCCTCTCGCCCACCCAGAATTGGCACGACACTGGTGACAACTGCACTTAATGGCCACCAGCATTGCGTTGGCACCTCCAGGCGGTTCGCACTGGTGTTAGGCCTGTGCCAGCAGTATGGGCTTACCATCAGCTCTAGAAGTACCTTACACCCATACTGCTGGTGCTAGTGAGTTCTGGATCAGGCCCTGTGTCAGTTAGTGGTAGATGAAAGCTTTAAGAGTGAAGAACTAATTCAGTTAGTCCCAGTTCAACGGCTCCTCATTCCCGCCCCCATGCTCACATGTTTCATATCTTCCAAAAAGCACCAGCTGGGGACATTTTGTAGTACTCAGCGCATTATTTTAGAACAATAAATAGCGCTGTTATGCATCTGTATAAAGAGACATTGCATAGTTTGAATCCTATTTAAGCCTTCATATTTTATTTTTAAACTTGTGTTAGGGGATTGCTGATGAGGTCACTGCTATTGGGGAGCAGAATCTCATACACTGCATCCTTTCTTAGAACAACAGTGCCATCTTCTGTACAAATTTTGAGGCTGAACTGAAAATGACTACCAAAAAAAATTGGACCACAGTAACAATATAAAAAATTCCATTAACATTTACATGGCAAAAACTAAAATTTAATCATCTTTATCAGCTTTTTTTTTTTAGAATGCAGAGAACTTTTTATCATAATAGATTTTACTTTATTGAAGTGAATAAACAAGGCTAATTTATAATATTGTGGACAAGAACCTACTGCACATTTACAAATTTATCAGGTAAATAAACCCACAGAAATCCTGCAAACATTTAAATACTGGCAGGAAATTTATGTGGTACAGCTATTTGAGGCATCCTTGCTTCAGCTGTGGGAGATTGCAAGTTTGAAAGGTCTTCTGTATTTAAAAAAAAGTAGTATATATAGATATGAGTGGATATAATTTTTCTTCCTGTCATGCTCATTTGTCATTACAGAAGTCTTCCTTATATATATCAGGAAATGTCTAAAATCAGGAACTGTCCAAACATGTAGCTGAATTCTTAAGGGCATAATCCTAACCAAGTTTTCACCACTGGGGTAAGGGCAATGCAGTTCCCAGGTAAAGGAATAAGTATTCCCTTACTTTGAGGAGGTCTCTGTGACTACTATTCCACTGCAGAATGCAGAACATGCCCGATTGGGACAGCTATGTCAGTGCTGGAAAGTTGGTTAGTGGTACAGTCCAGTGAGTGCAACAATAATTTCACTTGTGTAGCTTGGGAGAGAGTTGATCTATAAATTGCTTCTCCTCTTTCAGTATGGATACTACACCTGAAATACAGTGCATCTTGCTATGCGGGCAGAGCTGTGGTCACTTATGAGATGAAAGAACATGGATTATAAGCATCTGATAAAATACCAGCATAAACCTGTTTTTAATAAAGAATAAAACAGATTTACAGGAAGGGTAGTCAAGGTCCAGTTTCAAAAATTTATATCTTGATGGAAACATGCACACTCAAGAACCAGGTTGTTTAACTTGATCGCAAATATGCTTCTTCTCCTATATTTTCCTTGCACAGCTGTGATTGGGTCAAATAAAAGGTCGGTAATGGAAGAGCAGTTGCGTAATTTGACAGTGGCAGCTGCATGAGTTACACAAATCCTTCACTTGATTCTCGTAGCCAAGCACAGGCAGCACCCACTTCCCTGCTAGGAGCAAACAAAACCATAGGAATACAGCCCAGGCAAGTTTCCCCACAGTATAGCTGCATGTTTGCTTTGGGCCCAATATTACAGACACCATTGCCCACGGTGGATGCTCAGCTGTTTGTTTCTTCAGTGGACGAGTTAGACAAAATCAAGGGTGGCCCAAGACAATCCATTGCCACGGGAGGGGGGGGGGCTAGCATTGCCTTTGCCAGGAAGAAAGCCCTGGATTGCAGTGAACGTGTGGTTGTGAAGTCAAGATGGGTGGAAATATTGCTCATGGGTGTTTTTTTCCCATGGAAAGGCTGCATGTTTGGCTTGAGGATCAGTCTCTGTCTCTTTCAGAATCTGTAGCACATACTGTCTTTGTCTTTCGCACTGACCCCAGCAAGGGAAACTGAGGCCACTCATAGAGATGCAAATAGACTCAGAGCTGGGCTGTGGGGGCAGCCAGTGTAGGGGAGACAGGAGCCTGGAGCAGGGAAGCCAGAAGACCAAGGTGTCAAGTCAGGACTCAGGAGAAAAGCCTGGAGTTGGTAAGAAAGTGGGGAGTCGAGGAGTCAGAAAGCACTGGAAAGCCAGCCAAGAATGGGGGCTCGTACCTTTGGGAGCCAGCCTGCCAGCTAGCCAGCAACTGAGAATTGAAGGTGTCGGGTGCCTGCCCTGGCACCCACCTTACCTGCGGGTCCTGGTGTGGTGGCGGAGGCTCAGCTGGGGGCTGCCTGCATGCCCGGCAATGCAGCTCCCCAGTGGTGGCGGCGGAGTCCTTGGGGGTGCAGCGACTGTCAGCCGCCCCTGCGGCTCGCTGTCACGCCTGCAGGTCTCCCAGCCGTCGTGCCGAATGACACAATCAGGGCGACAGCTGCAGGGAAGGCCCCGGCTGTGCGCGCACACAACTGGGAAGCCCCAGCCACGTCTGCCTGATTGCCCCTGCAGAGGCCAGGCCTATGGGGGAGCACGTTGGTTGGGAGCCATCTGAGGGGACAGCGGATACCCCAGCCCCAATCGCCCCCAAGGAGCGGTCTGCACCCCCAGGGCGATCACGGGTTCCCTCCCCGAGCGGCAGAGATGGGCCTGGCCCACCAGGTAACCCTCAGGGAGGGAAGAAGGGCAGCCCAGCTGGGCGGGGGCGGGCTCCTCAGTGGCAGCCTCCTCCGGGATAGGCTTGACGGCCCCGTAATGAGGGCAGGGCCTGGAGGGGAAGCAAGGAGGGCCGGGGGGTGGAAGCTCCCATAAAAGGCAGGCATGCCGGTGACAAAGGGGGGAGAGGGTTGAGACGCTGGCTGCTGGGAGTCCTCAGCAGGCCCTTGTTCTAGAACAATCCTGTCGGAGAGTCGGGCCAGGGTGGAGCACCCCCCGGCCTCCGATGACTTAGATCCCAAGTTTCTGAGGCACAGCCTGACCTGGGAAGAACGTCTGGGACTTAGAAGCCGGGGCCAGCAGGCAGAGACCCTATTGGGACAGCGGGTGCACCAAGCCGCCCTGGACAGAAGGAAAGCCAAGCCAGGACTGGGAAACCTGCTAGGATCAGAATTTGATCCAGAAGTGGAGAAGTCCATCAAGTGTCAGCAGTTGAGCCAGAAGTCAAGCTGCAAGTGGAGCCAGGCATCAGGAAGGAAAGCAGCAGCCCAAGCAGTTGAAAGTGAACAGGGGCGGATCTAGTCAAAATGGCCCCCGTGGCACCCAATAGAAGTGCGCCCCCAGGGGGCACGTGACATCATGTGACACCCCCCCACGGGAGCCCAGGTCTACCCATCGGAAGCAGCCGTGGGTAGACCTGGGCTCCACGGAGACCAGGTCTACCCATTAGAAACAACAGCGGAGCCCAGGTCTACCCATTGGGACTAGCCACAGGTAGACCAGCACTCCGCAGGTCAGGAAGGCATCCGTAGTGCAGACCTTCCCACACCCATTCAAAACATATTTACAGTGCCAAGGCATCTTTAATCTTCATAACTTTTAAGGTCACGGTGAGCTCAGCCTTAGTTTTTTTTATAGTTGGTTCTTTACGTTTGCTGACTTCAGTTTGAAATCCCTGTGTCTCCACTTTCAACAATCTGAGTCAGTGTCTGAAAAAGCCACATAACATGTGAACAGAGACCATCATGCAATGCCTTCAATTTGCATGGGGGATTAGCATGTGCCTGCCCCCCCCAGTTATATAGGCAAATTGTAGTGCGCGGGGCGGCAGCCGGTGGGATGCGCACCGGCAGCTCCCATCCTGGGCTGCCGCTCGAGTGCTTAAAGCACCCCAGCAGTAGCCCGGGGAAGGAAGCCGCCAAACGTCATGACGTCACGTTGTCGTGACGTCATGACGTCGCGTGCCCTGGGCGCGGTTTCGCCCACGTACGCGCCTGGATCAGGGGTCTGGAAAACAAGTCCTATGAGGAAAGGTTGAGGGAACTAGGTATGTTTAGCTTAGGGAAGAGAAGTCTGAAAAAGCATATGATAGTCTTCATATACCTGAAGGGCTGTTATAAGGAAGGACAAATCTGTTCTCATCTGCCTTTGACAGTACAACTAGATCCAATGGGTACAAACTGCAAGAGAGGAGATTTCTGTTGTACATCAGAGATAATTTCTTGACCATAAGGGCGGATCGACATTAGAACAGATTGCCAAACTCACTCACTAGAGACCTTCAAGGCTTGATAGGCACGTGCTAGAGATTCTCTAGGTGGATTCCTGCTACAGGCAGAGGGTTTGAGTAGATGACCTTGTAGGTCCCTTCCAATTCTATGGCTCTATGGTATCCTCACATGTTACCCAACTGTAGCTGCCTCCTCCACATTACACACTCTCTCACAGTGTGTATTCACAAAGTTATTTAGCAGATTTAAGAATGGTATCATCATAATCATCAATAAAAAGTGATTCACAAAGAAGTTTCCATAGCAAACTCAATCAAGATAGTTAGCTGTGCCTGGCTAGGCAGTTACCACCAGGGCTGGCAAACAAGCACACAAATAGTCTTGTAGGTGGTCCTGTAGGAAATGCTGCCTGAGGAATTTTTTCTGCTGCCTACTGCTCCCAAACCAGAAATAATTGCGGCGACGTTATCACATCACTGCAATCACAACCAGAATGCTCGGGTGACCCAGCGTGCCAGAAGCTTCATTTTTTAAACTGATAGAAGCTGGCGCTTGTTTCTGTTGCTTTCAAAAGAAAAGGGCAGCCATTTGCAGCAATGTGTGACAGCTCTGGGTGGCTGCAAAGGGGGCAGAAATCTCCTCCTCACAACCACTCATAGCAGTTGTGCACCATTGCATTGCTGCTATTGCATAGTGGCCATTGAATTGCTATTTTATTATTGTGTTAATTAATTGTTCATTTGTTGTTTTATATTTGTTAGCTGCTTTGGAGACCTGTGGGTCAAAAAGTGAGATCTAAGTTTATGGCTGCCCTCTGCATCTATTGTCTCATGAGATGGGATCACTGGACTACTGGGGTCACTGGAATTGTGTACCCTACTATAATTGGATTATTCATAAGAACTATTTCGGTTCTGTGTTCTTCTGGGTGTGGATTTTTTCCCATGTGGCCAGAGGGAGTCCAAATCTGGTCTCTTTAGCCTGGATTGGTGGTAATTGATAGAACTCCCGTTCTCCACCCATTCAGCTGCTGATTCAGCGAAAAGAGCAGGAAGGGGTGCATGAGTGCTAACTACTAGCCCCCATTCCCTTTCACCTGCACACTTCACCAGCTACATTCCCTGACACTCCCCCAACAATGATAAATGTTGATACCCTATTTTTGTAGTGTATGTAATAATCTCATGTTGGTTCAATGCAATGCCATTCTGCACTTTGTTAAATTATGGCACGACTCTCCCAGAATGCAGAAGGCTGTGTATCCTATATTCAAAAGCTGTAGAATCTGTTTTTGAGTAGCCATCTTACATTATACACTGTGAATGAAAATAAATATTTCAACTTCACCTAAGCTGTAGATGATTTTAACCATCTAAGCTGTAGATGGCAGTGCTGTTTCAAAAAAACAAAAACAAAACACCTCTTTTCTAGTTTGGCCATGGGAAATTCATTAAATGAAATGGAATGAAGACAATCCCCTCCTTTCTTTTCGAAGCAGAAGCCAGAGGTCAAGGCTGTTACAGGCTTTTACTGGGGGTTATTTTTTCCCCTCCCTTTCATGGATCACTGCCTTGTCGTGGCGAAGGGGCTTGAGTAGCTCAATGAAGCTGTGAGCTATGCCATGTAGGGTTACCCAAGATGGACAGGTCACAGCAGAGAGTTCTGACTAAACGTGATCCGCTGGAGAAGGAAATGGCAACCCACTCCAGTACTCTTGCCAAGAAAACCTCATGGATTACAAAACTAAAAGGCTAAACGATATGACACTGGAAGATGAGACCCTCAGGTCGGAAGGTGTCCATTATGCTACTGGGGAAGAGCAGAACACGAGTACTAGTAGCTCCAGAAAGAGTGAAGTAGCTGGGCCAAAAC
>JAJKFI010000080.1:5036231-5057260 GCA_029204185.1 Lerista edwardsae
TTCCCTTTCTCCCTTGCTTTTGGCTTCCCTTCTTTCCTCAGCTATTTGTAAAGCCTCGTCAGACAGCCACTTTGCCTTCTTGCATTTCTTTCTCTTTGGGATGGTTTTAGTTGCTGCCTCCTGTACAGCTCCTATTTAGCAGGAGCAAATTTGGGAACACATTGGAGAGGTTGGCGCCTCTCCTAGTACAACGGCACTAATGTGCCCTTGCACTAAGGAGGCTCCTCCGACTCCGCATATTGCACTGGATAGAGCGCAGGCCTGCCGGATTGGGCTATGAGAGAGTTATACGCAGTGATGTGAGCCCTTTTAGATTGTGAGCCCTTTTGGGACAGGGAACCATTTAACTTTAATGTTACTATTTGCCGCTATTAATTTAATACTTTTTTATTAACATACTATTTAATGTTACTATGTTACTATTAACCGCTTTGGGAACTTTGTGTTGAAAAGCGGTATATAAATACTAGTGATTGATTGATTGATTGATTGATTGATGTCATTCAGGGGGAACGGACCAGAACGGGCGTTCCGGATCCTAACAGGCTCGGTGGCTGGTTCCAGGTTCCCGACAAGTGCCAATCAAAAGTGAGTTCCTGTTCCTAAATCATTTGAATGACACCACTGGTTATACGTTCATTGTTCCCCTCCAACAGAAATTGAATGATGGCATTCTCTGAATACCCTGTTTTAGTACAAAGCAATGGAATAAGGCAGGGGTACTGAGTATAAGAGGAGGTTGCAACTAAATTTTCCAGCCCCACTGTCCTGTTAATTATAAGAGTGGTATTCAAACTTTTTAGACCAGGACCCACTTTTCAGAATGACACGTTGGGACCCACCAGAAGTGATGTCATTAACCTGGTATTGCATTCCCAGGGAGTTTTCTCCCCCAGTCTCCCCCTGGCAACGCAGGATGTTGTTCCCTCCAGGTCCTTTGCTTGCCAACTTGCTTACCTTAAGCCCTCAGTAGCGTTCCAGCGTCAAGACTGGATTCAGCTAACTCCTGGGTACAGACACGAGGCACACCATGAGTAAAAAATGGAATGATTTATTAAACTACAGAGAGGCTTTAAGAGGCCTTTAAAGCAAGCCCAAAACATGGTATAACTATAAAGCTTACTGCTAAAACAACAAAGCGGCTATCTCCTAGCACTTACATGGCTTCCTAACACTCACCAAGGCAACGACGACTAGAAGTCAAGCCTCAAAACAGGAAAAAAGTGGTGTTTTACTCTCTCCCCCATCTTCCCGCCTTCTCCTCTCGCAAGAAGGGAAAACAGGCTTCAAAGCGTACACGCTCCCTGAGTTATCTCCCGCCCGGTGCCTGAGACACAACTCAGAAAGAATGTAAACAATGAGCCAGAGCTCGCTAATATTGGAATAGAGGGGGGTGGTAAAGCAGACTTGGGTCTTTTGACCTTACCCCTGTTTTTCGGGCCTGGGGTCTTTGGCTGCTCATCACACCTGGAAGTTATGTTGTGGCAGGAAGTGACATCATCAAGCAAGAAGTGCTATCATTGTAACATAATAAAATGACACTCCTGAAATGCAAATTGGTATTCTTGGACTGCAGCAGTTGTACAAATATGAAACATCCCTGACAGAAAGCAAGTTTAGGACAAAATGTTACCTAAAGACACTGAACTAAAAACAAAATTTAGTCAAAATCACCTCACTTGAAAATTCAAACTGTTAACCCTTACAAAAGGAATATAGCAAGAGTAGGGTCTGCAGTTTCCATGATGGCTTTATGCGACCCACCTGAAATAGTCAGGACCCACCAAGTGGGTCCCGACCCACAGTTTGAATAACACTGAAATAAGATATTGATGTCTTAACTCATGGTAGCTGGCACAGCACAACATAATATGTATAAGAGATTCTCACTCACCTGTGTTACAACTGCATAGGCGGTCTTCCCTAGGAACTTTTCTAAACCTGCCAAGTAAATAACTGGATGGCATCATTTTGCAGCGTGCCAATGTGAAAGCCTTCTGCTCAGGTGGGCGCTCTAAAAGGGTCAGTTACTTTGGCTGTTATCCAAACATGCTTTTAAACTTAAAAATTTAGGGGCGATCATTTTTTCTGTGCTACACCCAAAATCTCTTGCCTTTCTATGTCAAGTAATCTAGTTGTTAGTGGCCTATTGTAACCTCTAAAGTGGACGCCTCTTGTAGGTTGGCCCCAAGGCCCATCCATTGAATTTTCTTATAGAAGAAGTCTAGGCAAGGAATTAACATTGGATCAGCCAGCAACCCTTTTAGCAGTGGTTCTTGTTTGGTCATAAAAGAGACTTTGGCCCAATATTTTAGAAATCTTGACAATGTACATAACTCCACTCTGTATTGGCTTCTAAACAAAGAGCTGCATACATTAATACAATGCGGTATACCAAAAACTTTATATAAAAAGTTGGTCTGGATCTTTTCAATCACATCATTCAATGCTGGCATCTGCATAGGTATGCCAAAATGTGAGGAATGCCTTTGGCATTTGTCATGAAACAGTAGTTTCATGTGGTCTTATACTGTAGTAGAGTGAAGAGAGCTACTCATTAGTAAAAGACTCAGATGCGGAGGCGGATCTACAGGGCAGGCAAAGCTCTAAGTGTTGCAAGAAGCCTTACCCTGTCATGTAAACCCCTCCTCTCCCTTGCTGCTGTAGCCAGTAAGCAACGCCAAGATGTTGCTTTTCCCTGTGAGGATTGGCTAAAACGGTGCAGGAGAGGAGTGATTTCCACTGCAAGGTAAGGCTTCTTGCAAAACTTAGAGCTTTGCCTGCCCTGTAGATCCGCCTCTGCTCAGATGAAGGTAATTATCTTTACCTCAATAAGCTCAAAGAATAGAATCTCTGGGCTGCTCAGAGAAGGTTAGCCTCACCGTGAGTGCAAGGGATGAGGAAGGCAGTTGGTTGCTGTCAGTAAGTGTGTCTTGTTTTTGTTCTTTCCCTTGAATTCCTCTCAGCGTTTTAGAAACAGAAGGTTTTATTATAAGGAGAAGTCCTTTGGGTGGGAGCCTCCCGGTTAGTAACTCTATGTATAATTTTATGTCTGCTAATAAAATTTGGGCTTTATATCTTTGATTGGGTTTTCTTTTGAGAGGGGTTTGCCTAGGAACTCCCTTTTATTATATTATGCCTGGATTGGTGGCACTGGCAGCTACCCAAGGGGAGGGAAGTCACACACCTCCCCATCATACCATGGTGGCAGTGGTGGAGAGTGAACCCTGATAGTTATTTGTAGAAAGTCTGCAAAAGCTGAGAGGAAACAAGGATTTTTTTTCCTTTTGGGGGGAAACGACGGCGCAATATATAATTTGCTATGTAAAATAATGGATCATACTTTAATTAAAAACCAGTCCTTTTCATTCCAATATATGGAGTCAGCCAGCGCAATCCTGCCCCTTAAGTCACTAGTGCCGATGCGGGAGTGCCAAGCGGCACCCCCATGTTGGCGCTAGAGCTGTCAGGCCGAGAGTGAGCCTCTCCCACATTGGCCGAAGCTGGCTGGTGCAAGGGAGGCTCCATGCCAAGATAGCATGGGGATTGGCAGGGAGGTTGGGGGTGGGATGTGGGCAAGCTTGGGAGGTGGCCATAAGGCCACATCCGAAACCCAATTGGGATGCCATGCGGCTCCGATTCAGGCCATGCGGTCTCCTCGTATCTGTGCCTGCTATTTAGTAGGCACAGATCTGAGGAGCGCATAGGGGATGTGGTAAGGGAACGAACCATAGGCTCCAGCCTCTCCTAAGCAGCGTCAGATATAGCACTGGCCTGTCAACCTCGCTGGTCCGGTGCTGCTTAGGATTGCGCCCTCAGTGAAACTGATAGAAGGCTAGAAGGAGTAAGTGCATTTTCTTATGCAACGGTAAGATTGATCATTACCACGTGGAAGAGAAAGACGAGGAATACCTAAAATGGAGATTGGAGCCATTGAGGGTGATAATGTATTGGGCTCACCTGATAACGGTAGAAGTGACTTTCTGATGGTTGAACAGATGAGGCTTCAAATTGAGTTAAAAAAGTTGGAGGAAAGACAGTTCCAGCTGAGACGGAAGAAAAGCATGTGAGGGTGGAGAGAGGCAGAGCAGCAGGCTGCAAAGAGAGAGGCAGAGCAGTGGGCTGCAGAGAGAGAGAGAGAGAGAGAGAGAGAGAGAGAGAGAGAGAGGTGGAGCAGTGGGCCACGGAGAGAGAGGCGGAGCAGTGGGCTGCAGAGAGAGAGAGAGAGGCGGAGCAGTGGGCCGTGGACAGGAAAGAAGCTAGAGAGTTGGAGAAACTATGTATGGACCATCAGTTCGAGCTGGAGAAACTTAGGCATGGAGCGTCTTCCCAACCATTGGCTTCTACGTTTACATTAGCAGACTTCAGGAAACTCCCTATGTATCAGGTTGGAGAAGATGCTGAGACATTTATGGCTAATTTTGAACAGGACTTTAAGGGTTATGGAATCAGTGAGGTGGACTATATGAAATTCCTTTGGCTGCAGGAATTGGGGTGGGGCTTTAGCAGATGTAGCTGCAGAGCTAGGTCCCACAAATCGAAACGACTATGCTATTTTTCAAGTGAACGTTAGGTCTCGATTGGGCCTCACTGCAGAGTGTTGTAGGAGGAGATTTTGTACTCTTAGGTGGAAATCCCAAGAACCCTGGCCCCAAGTAATGTACCAACGAGGCCGGGCCTGTGACTTGTGGATGAAAAGGCTAACAGAGAAGGCTAATTAGCCCTGTTTTTTTGGGGGGGGGGAAACTTGCTCTTTTGCTTCTGTCAGATTTTATGGGATTTGTTTCCACTTGTTTTACCTGAGGACATACACAGGATAATTGGACATACATGACTGACCAGTTGTGCACATGACATTTGCCTATTCTAGGTGATTGGACCAGAGAAGCCTGGTAATATGATGTTGTAAACATCCTCTTTTTCCCAGCATGTATGCATTCTAGCATTACTCCATTTTGGTTTCTGGCTGGCATTCTTGGGAGCTAGGTAGGCTCTGGAAGGGACAATGTCATGCTAAACTGGGCAAGAGGCACTTTTTCTAGTGGTGTTCCTCTTATATTTAGCAGGGGAGAGTAACTGTCCCTCTTCACCCCTGCGCAGTCTTTCTAGTGGCTGTTGCTGGTGGTCTGCCTTTTTCTTAGATTGTGAGCCCTTTGGGACAAGGAGCCATTTAACTTTATTATTATTACTATTTACCTGTAAACCGCTTTGTGAACTTCGTGTTGAAAAGCGGTATATAAGTACCTGTTGATTGACTGATTGAACTTTTAGGAGAGGCCATGCTAATTAAGGGCCATTAAGGAAAGTTTGTAATGCTGCAGGGCACCTATGTGTCTCTCCTCCTCCAAGGACTTGCAAATCTGAGTGCCCTGTCCTGATAGAATTTTGGTGCAATCACAAATTCTGCTTCACAATAAATTAACTTCCACTTGTCTGGCCACTTGAACAATCTTTTCAGATTCCTAAGCCAAGAAGCCTCTCCCATCAATGACAGGAGCCTAGCCGAAGTACAAACACTGCCATGTCTTTGGTACCTTTGGAACTTGTCTGATTGGGGTGCAATCAAGCATGTGTGTGCTTCTGGGAGGACACACTCATGTTTAATCAGGTCCAGGGCACCTGTGCAGCATACCCAGTGGTGTACCTGAGGGAGGTCAATGGGCGCAAATGCCCCAGGTGCCAAACTGGTGGGGGCAAAATTGCTCCCGGTCCCCTCACTTGGTGCCCTGCAGTTACGCCCCCACAGGTTGCATTCTTTTTGCCCTCAGAGTGGCAGGGAAAGGTCTTTCCCTATTGGTACAAGGGCCAGCTGTTTTTCCCTGTCCTCCCCTACTCCTCCGGTTAAAGCAGAGAAGGAGGGGCAGTGGGAAAAACTCTGACAGTGGCTGCCAGCGCAGCCACCATTGGAGCTTCCCTGCAACTCTTCAGGGGGCTGCCCTCCTTCTCCACTTTTTTTTAAAGCAGAGGAGGGGATATGGGGCAAGATATTGCTGCAATTGCAGCCACCATTGGAGCTTTTTCCTGCCCGCTTGCCTCTCCTCCCTCCTCTTAAACAAAGCAGAGAAAGAGGGCAGCCCCTGGAGAGGTGTGGGAAAGCTCTAACAGTGGCTGCAACTGCAGCTGCCCTCAGAGCCAATCCCCACTGCTCCAGGGGTCACCTGTCTTTTCCTCTTTTTTTTTTTTTTTTAAGCAGAGGGGGGAGAGGTGGGCAGACCACTTTCAAAGTAGCAGAAGCCAGCAGCTCTGCTGGCTCCTGGTGCTTTGCAAAAATTTTTTTTTGAAAGGCAGACATTAGAGCACATTGCTCAAAGCATCCATCCCTTTCCAAAGCAGCAGCAGCAGCAGCTTTGGAAAACATTTTTTAAAGGGGTGGCCATCCAGAAGTAATTGCGGTGACATCATCACATCACTGCAATTACTGGGGGAAGGGGGTGGCATTGTCAGCCTTGGCTTCTGGATGTGGAGAGAGCCAGAACCACTACTGTGCATACCAAAAGAGAACTCTAAGGCAGTAAACCTTGCCCCATGCCAAGTGGACCACCATCCCAAGTGGGTGGTGGTGATCTTTAGGCTTAGAATCTAACAAGAGAGTGTTCTGAATCCTACTGAGATCAAATTCTATTAGATGAATTCAAAAACAGCTTTGGGATCAAAGGCACGGTACCTATTGTTAAGACTTAGGAAGGGTTAGGGCAAATTCCCACTAGCACACCACAGCAGCTGCAAAAAGAATACATACTCTTCTGCAGCTAATCCTAAAGACAACTTGTCTTGCCAAATTCTAAAGAATTATTTGGAGATTAATTGCTTCTAAATACATCCTTCTTTTTGATGTCCATCAAAAAGAAGGATGTATTTAGAAGCAATTAATCCCCAAATAATGCTTTAGAATTGTTTAGTCCAATTGCTCTTGGCAGTATAATTGCAACCAACATTGTTGCTGTATAGCAATTTCATTTAAGACCTCAAGCCGATGCTGCTAGTCACTTGCCAGCACATCATAGCTCCTTCACAATCTTGATAATTAATCAGCTTCCCTCATCAAGCCATGTGTATCCATTTGCTTCTATATCTCATGTTGGGGGGAAAAACAGATTAGGAGTGCAATCCTGCCCTGCGCTGGAATAGGCTGGCCAGCTGGCCTGCACTGTATCCAACGCAGATTGGGAGCAGGCTTGAGTTTCCATGGGGCAAGGGCACATTTGTCCCATCCTGAGATGTGTGCCAGCTGTCCCAATGGGTCTGCTTGGATCTGCGCTGCAGGGGCCGTGCAGCCTGGGGAAAGGGGTTTGGTTGCAGATTAACAACTCCTTGAGCTGCCCCGCCTGCCGGAATTACCTCCAATCCCATTTCGCCCCTCCCACCTTCCCCTCACCCAGAAAAGCTCATGCACAGGGGTAACTTAATGTCCATCCAGTCCAGCACTGCTATGTTGATGCAGCTGCTTGCGACAGTGCTCACCCGACCCAAGTGGCTTGTGTCGGTCGAAGGGTGTGTGTGGATTGCTCTGTAGGATGCATAGTCATTTCAGAATGAATGAGAAAGAGAATTAAACTACGTGGGGGCGGGGAAGATGGCAAAACAGACCGGAACGCAATGGGTGGGCTGCCGCTCACCCGTTCCTCCTGCCCAGCGTTCCGGCTGCATGACGCCGCTGCCTAAAATGTGTGCCTATGGTGGTTAAAATGACTCAAATGGTCTTTTTGGATCCCACTGTGTTGAACAGCTTCGAGTCATGGAGGAAAAGCAAAAAAAGGAAATAAAAGAAATCAAAAGAAACTAGAAGGGACACTTAATTTTATTCATGTATTGATGTACTTTATTTTCTTTTAAAGCATTTGTATCCTACTTTTCTTGCCTCTGAGGCAACCCATAATGGCTTTCAAAAAAATAAACTAAAATCAAAGCATCATGCTTCCCTCAACCTAAAAAATCATGCTAAGCAGCACTGCTCCAGTCCAGGAGCTGGCCTTGAGGGGGTGGGATCCAGAGGTGGCTTCTGCTTCTGGCTATTATCCCCAGCGGTGGCTTGGGCAGCCTGACACGATGCTGCTCAATTCATCACTGGCAAAAGAGCTGGTGGCAAGCTCAGGAGCCCCATTGCTGGTGACAGGGCTTTTCCCAGGGGAAGGGGACAAACATCCCCTTCTCCCAGGGAAACTCCAGCAGCTGCCTCACTGCCACTGGACGCAGTGGTAGCCTTTTTACCGTTGCGCCCCTGGCAGTTGGGCAGTTCAGGATTGGGCTGCCCATTCAGTGTAACCCAAGCCATGTTTGAATCCTATTCACACACCATTACACATTAAAACTGAAGAGGGGGCTCCTGAAACCTAATTATGCTTTTAACATTTTCCAGCAATGACACCCTGTAGCATCAGTTTTTTAAAGAGGGATGTAAAAAAAACTGCCACCACCCAAGGATCTGTAACTTGCACTGTGAACAGTATAAGGGTAGAACTTTTTCAGAAGAACAGTTTTTGACTATCCAACCATGTTTTAATGGAAGAAAAAGGGACAGCAGTTTGTATTTGGGGGATTCACTCTAATTTGTTCATTTATAGTCCCCACTTCCAACTGAAATGAAAGTTGCAGTTTTGGCTTCTTTTGTTAGGCCAGAGGCTAACCTTTGTCAGTGAGTCAAAACTAAAACTTTCTGGTACAAAAAGCACCTGCAATTATTTTTTGAAAATAAAAGCCGGCCGGTGCAAGGGATTCTCTGTCCCGTATCGGGACGGGGATTGGGGGGAGGCGGGACTTGGGCGGGACCTGGGCAGGCTAGGGAGGTAGCCGTACGGCCACATCCTGTCAGCGAGGCAGCAAGGTCCCAATTCTTTAGCGGGTGGAGATTTGAGGAGCATATAGGGGAGGCTGGAGCCTCCCCTATGGTAAGGGAGCGCACGCTCCCTTGCCGCAGGGAGGCTCCAGCCTCTCCTGAACAGCGTCGGGTGTGGCGCTGTCCCGTTGGCCTCACCAGTCTGGCGCTGTTTAGGATTGTGCCCTCAGTGTTACTTGTGAAGAGTCGGAGACGACTTAGTGACTAAACAACAAAAAACTTGTGAAACCTCCATAAGGTGTTTCTTCTCACCCTTCTATTCCTCCTCTCTGACTCTATTACTTGATTCTTAGAAATATTTGTGTTCTTTCTTCTCATGCAGGCTTGCCAGCATCTGGCGAAGATTATATGTACATTTTTGGTCCAAAATTTCATGCTGCAGAATATTTTGTTTTCTTGTGAGAACTTCTGATTTGCTGTGTATCAAATCAGACATGTACTCTGTGTTATCCATGGAGATTGTTGCTAACTCTTGATTCATTTCCAGCAATATCAGAGAATCACATTACTGAGTGAAACTTTTTTTTTCTTAGTAGCTTGAACGTTGCTCAGAGGGACAGAAGTCTGAAGTGAGAAAGGCAGCTCATCGGATTTTAAAAATTGAGGTGCTCCTGCAAATCAAGGGTTTATGACACAAGGAAGCTGTGAATTAGATAATACCTATGGTCCAAGCCTATGGATCTTGTGACCTGGTGCCATAGGCCCCATTGTGACAGTGCAAAAACTGTGCAGCTGCTGTGTGCAATGGAAATGCTGATAGAAATGGACAGCAGCATTGAGGGTGGGGGGACGAAGAGATGTAAGAAGATTATCTGGGCTTCCCAGAGAAACCCCAGGAAAAGGAAGGAATAGTTGTGATGTGCAAAGGAGAAGAGGGGAGAAGGAAAGTGGATAGAAAGGAGGAGAATTTACAGTAGGTGGTTTGGATGACGCTCTGTAGCCTGAAACAAGGATAACTGGCAAAGGCTGAGCTTAGGCTGGGAATACACGTCAGCTACTTGCGGGGTGGGGGGAGCCAAACTGTCCCTCCAAATAAATTCACATAGTCAACACTTCATGAGGTGTGTTTAACACTCACCTAACATGCATAGTGAAGCCTATGCATTGGGGGGGGGGCAGGCAGTGAAAATCTGCTTCCTTACCTACTCACTTGGTTCTTTCCTTTTACAATGCAAGAAAGGAGCAGGGCAAATGGGTGGAGAAGCACCTTGATGTGGCTTAGTTCATGGTGACCTGGAGGGAGTTAGCCGTAGACTTGAGGTGAAGAGCCAGGATGAGTGGAGGTTCTCCTACCATTTGCCACACTGTTTGCCTCCTTGTTATCTTACCTGCAGGGACAGTCTTCATCCACAATTGCTGCTACAGTCAATCTTCTTTATATGCAACCTCGCTATCTGTGACCTCGCTTATCTGTGAGGGGCAGAATTGCTAATTTCCAGAATTGCTAATTCAGAGATCTTTTGGCACTTCCAGATGAGCCCTGCTGACTTCCTGAGGGTCTCTACTGGACTCTTCTGATGGCACATAAGTTTCCCCTTGCACCTAAGGTTTGTTATCTGCAAATTTGCTATCCGGGAGGATTTCCAGGAACCTAACCCTAGCAGATAATGAGGATTGACTGTACTTTATTAAGGAAGAAGCACTTTCTCTAAAACTCTATAGCAGGGGTGACCAAACTTGCATAACATAAAAACCACATACAATAAACTCCAGATATTTGAGAACCACAAGAGAGATGTTTGAGAGCCTCAATATTTAAGAACATTTAAAATCTTAAATTTATTTACTCGCCATGAACACTAAACATACGTTTTAACCAGTAGTGGGATCTAAATGATTTAGCAAGGGGAACTCACTTTTGATTGGCACTTGTGTCAGGACCCGCCCACCGGAAGTGAGGTCATAGCCAGAAGTGATGTTGTGGCAGGAAGTGACATCATCAAGCAGGATGTACTGTCATTGTAACACAATAAAATGACAAGAACTGTAAATTGGCACCCAAAAAACAAGACCAATCACTCCACAACAGTTTCAGCAGGCAACTGTGCATTTTTAGGTGGACTAGCAAGCCCAAAAAACTAGACCAACCATTCCACAACATTCTTCTTTCATACTGCTGCGGGAGGGAGGGGGGATGGGGAGAACGAGGGGGAACGGGGAGAAGGCAGGCCACGCCATGGAGGGAGCCCAGGCCTACCTGCTGCCGTCTCTTGCCACTGCTGCCGGGCCGCCGCCGATGCTGGTCTCCCGCTGCCTCCAAATGTTGCAGAACTGGGGGCGGAGCATGCGCACAACCGAAGAAAAACAATGTAAAAAAAACACAGTGAAAAAAGTAGCCAGAAGCCAGCCGACGTCAGCGAGTCGGTCGGCAGCGCCTTCTCCTTGCTCCGGCTGGCTCTTTAAGGCCAGCTGGAGCTAGGAGAATGCGGCACCACACGGCGCCCCATCTCCCGCTCTAAGAGGTGGGAGGGGGCGCCGGGCAGCAGCGTGTTCTCCTTGCTTCCGCTGGCTCTATAAGGCCAGCGAGAGCAAGGAGAGCGCAGGGCCTGGGTGGGGCGGGCCGCGGGCGCCATTTTGGGGGCGTGGCACTCCATGGTTACAGCGCCCACTCCCAAGATGGCACCCAGGGCTTGTGCCCCCCCTAGCCCACCCTAGATCCGCGACTGCCTGGGTTCCCTGCCTGCCACTCAGCCCCTTTTCTAGTCCAACCCTGCCCTTCAAGACCCCAGAAACTGTCCTGAGGGGGCTAATACACCACAGGATCCTCCTCCTGATCTACTCCTCCTGTTACTGGGCTGGCCTCATGAGCCTTCCAAAGCTCAGCAGCCTCGTTGCCCTCCAGTTGGAACTTGTCCTCCTCTTTGGCCTTGTGAAGGTGTATTCCCAGGGGCTACCAGACTACCACCCCTTTCTACACCTTTCCCCTTCTTCACAGCTCTCTCTCTCTCTCTCTCTCTCTCTCTCTCTCTCTCTCTCTCTCTCTCTCTCTCTCTCTTTCACCTACTCCTGCTTAACCACTTGTGTGGAGGCCATTGGGCTGACTCCCTCTCCCTTCTGGTAAGCTCATCCCCTGACAAAATTCTTGTTTACGTTTTTTGGAAGTATTAAAGCAGGGCTGTGTGAAAGGAAAACTGAAGGTGATTAATTCACTAATTCTTAAAAAGATAGTGATGGAGCAGTCCAGAGATTCAAACTGACAACCCACCTACAATGTAGTAGTGTAGTGTAGTTCCCTTGTATTGCGCTATTAATATTCTACCATCCTAGTTTGCCAGGATCCACAGAAACTAATTTCCGCTAGGAGAAAATAGGACTGTTTTTCTCATACCAATCACAGAATACATTTTCAAGTATGCCTACCAAGAATATCAATGTGGAACTTCTGCTAGAACATCAATTTTCAACCAGTATGCCGTGGCACATTGGTGCGTCATGAATGGTCCACAGGTGTGCCACACGAGTTTCGGGGAGAACCATTTATTAGTAGGGCCTTTGGAGGATGTGAACAAATGTGGTGGGCCTTCTCAATTGTTCAAAAACTGATGGTGTACCTTGACAATTTTGGCGCCTTGTCAGTGTGCTGTGAGTTGAAAAAGTTTGAAAATTGCTATGCTAGAACAATGCTAAATTGTCCTAATGGCTCAAGAAAAGCAAAAAAACCCATGTCCTATCAGTTTAATTTTTGATTTATTGGTTCACAATGTATGAGTAAATGTATACAATGGCTAGGAGAAATGACAAGGACTACAGCAAGGGAAATGGATTTGGAAATGCACAAGATGCTCCAGGAGGACTACGGGTAAGAGACTTGAGAAGAAGAATGTAGAATGAGTTCACCACTGAAAGTCAACCTACACATTGCCTTTGAAACTGATTTTCCTTCAATAAACTGCAAGAGTTCCAATCTGGACTGTGACATAAGAGGAAGGGTTACGTCCTTTGCCCCTGCCATAGTCCTCATCAGAGGCGTCATCCAGGCGGAACGGCCCGGTATGCCGTTCCGCTAGTTCTGCGGAGGGCCCGGGCCACGCCGCCTCTCCAGAGGACGGGCGAGCTGCTGCTGGGCCCGCCCTCCCTCCCTTGCATCCCGAATTGCTCTAAAATGGAGCGATTCGGGCGCTGTGAGGCTTGGGGAGGTGTGGCAGCCCTCTGCCATAGGGGCGGAGGGCTGTCAATCATCCGGGCGTTCCAGTTCCTGGCGCGCCCGGATGACATCACTGGTCCTCATCCAAATAAAGCTTTCTGGGGCTATGTGCTATGGGAAGAAAATTCTCACCAATGGGAATGTCCATGTGCTGGCCTCCCAAAAGTATTGCAAATGCGCTTTACGGCATGATCACGTCATAGGTTAATGTCCATTCTATCACTATCAGCTGTCTCAGGATGACTTCTATGATTTCAGCAGCAGTCTTCTTTCCATGAATTGGCTAGAAGCCCAAGAATGATTAGATTCTTTTATTGCCACTATGCCATGTTGAATATGGACATATCTGATGACTTCGCACAGTATGTGATCTATCAGGTGTGATCTATAGATATGTGATCTATCAGGAGTAGTATCAAAAAGAATTCCTAAGCATTTGGCTTCCTTAGTATCTTCCATTATTTTTTCTTTTACATGTTTTTCCAAGAGGTGAATAAATTCATTTTGTATTTGTGGAGATAAATATGAAACCACTCTCCCTTCAGAATGATGTTGGACTTTTTCAAGATGCTCCTTCACAATTGGGTTTAAATCTGATAGGCTGCAGATAGAATGCAGATAGTCTGCAACAAAAACAAAACAGGGAATTCTGGGATTTTGAATAGACCATCTATGATCAGAGCTGTTTTTTGCCATTTGCAGTTTGTAGAACGATGCTGTTATTCAAGCCAATGACCTGTCATTATTTTAGGAATTCCAAAATACCCACAAGAGGATTTTACATTTATGAAAAATTATGTATGCCTGGGGCCAATGCAAGGACATCTGAGCATATTACAATTTCTCACTCTCTGTTTCAGTGTTAATATGTTTGTAGAGAAAAAGCAGCTTCTAAAAAATACAGCAAGTACGATTAGCACCCTCCAAATTTTATAGCCATAGTCAGTCTGAGGTGAAACCACTGTTGCAGAGTCACTGGCTAGAGACATGGTACAAAGTGATAAGAACTCTGGAAATGGCATTAGCAGTAAACAACAAGGGATTTATTGAGCAGCCTGGGCCTATTGTAGCTTCCCTGTTATGTGCATTCCCTGCCACAAAGATAAGCAACATCACCCCTGATTCACATGCCTCTCCAGAGTCTCTACAAACCACAGTTCCAGAACTCTGCATAGGGGAATTTAAGCTGTGCAAATCTCATTACTCTTAAAGGAAGTATGTCTAAATCCCTGTGTATTCCCCTTTGCAAATTGTTCCCAAAGGTTTGTTATCTTAGCAGGCAGAAGAAAATTATCTAAATGCTTTCAAATTATTGTCTCTCATAGAGCTGCAAACTAGGATCCAAAGAGTATCCCCACTTCATATTTCATCTCTTTGAAATAAAGTTACATACAGAAGGTTCTTTTGACAGATAAGACATGGCTAGATATTCCACAAAAGTGTAGCGAAAATCTTGACATATGTTTGATTCCATCTTGAAATGTCTGTTTACATTTGGAGGGTACCAGACAGGTACCCTCCAGGTACAGGTAGATCACAGATTTAGAGCCCAATCTTGAGCCCCACAGAGCTGGCAGTACAAGCGTATTGCCAGTGCTGGCATTGTAAAAGTGCCATAAGGCACTTCCAGCACTGGCAATAAGCCATTGCTGCTGGCACTGGGCCAACAACGGCCCCACTGGCTAGAGGCAGCAATGCGACGCTGTTGGCAGTGAGTGCACTGGTCGCTGGCATTGCGCTGATTCCAGGCAGGGCGGAAAGGCATTCCTGGGCAGGGGGAGGGACAGGGACTGGCAGCAATCTTTACCGCCAACTCCTGACCTCCGTGTTGGGCTTTGTGTGGACCAACATGGAGGCTCTCGCCTCTGCACCAATAAAATAGTTAGTGCAGAGGCAAGTAGACACATCTCCTGCCATGCACCCTGTCCCTGTCCCATCACCCTGCACCCTTCCCCTTCTTCCAAGGCCCCTCCTGTAGCTACCTGGCTCCCATGGGCTGTCAGGCAGCTAAGGATTGGGCTGTCAATAACTTAGAAAAGCAGGATGAGTATTTGCTTGGTTTGGATTCTTCTTCTTCTTCCTTTTCCTCTTTTTTTCAGTCCTTAACTGGTTCTTAGCTGGGGTGCAGGTCATCATCAGCCAGTACACTATGTGCCACTGGAGTCAGGCAGCCCAATCCCAGGCTGCCATTAGCGTCAACTCACCAGCGTTGAGTCACCACTATGATGCCAATACTAAGGCAACGAGACCAGCACTGCAGCCAACGCTGGTCCCATTGTGCCTGCACTGCACCTCCTGTGGCACAGGGGAGGTACCATGTTGGAGCAAGGGAGGGAGTGGGTGGGGAGATGGTAGTTCTGGGTGGGCTGTGGGCAGGCGTGCCGGCCTGGGAGGGGAGCGGGTTTGGGATTTGGCCTTACGGCGCAAACAGTAAGGGCATGAACGTTATTTGACTTTCTATCCAGTTTCTTATCATATACTGCATTAAAATATATAGGTCTACATCTTTGCCCGTAGTTAGTTCTTGATGTGATCATCTTAAAAAGTTCTCTTGGTAAGAATTGGGTGCATACAAATTAACCAATAAGCATCACTTATTGCCTACTTGCACCTCCACAGTCAAAATTCTTCCATCTTTTAAATGCCATTTCAAATTTGGCTGAAATTTAGAATGTATGATGTTGTTGTTGTTGTTGTTGTTCAGTCACTAAGTCGTGTCCGACTCTTCGCGACCCCATGGACCACAGCATGCCAGGCCTCCCTGTCCTCCACTAGCTTCCGGAGTTCGCCCAATTTCATGTTCATCGCTTCGGTGACACTAACCATCTCATCCTCTGCCGCCCCCTTCTCCTTTTGCCTTCAATCTTGCCCAGCATGAGGGTCTTTTCTAAAGAGTCCTCTCTTCTCATCAGGTGGCCAAAGTATTGGAGCTTCAGCTTCAGGATTTGTCCTTCCAGGGAGCAATCAGGCTTGACTTCCTGTAGGATTGACTGATTGGATCTCCTTGCAGTCCAGGGGACTCTCAAGAGTCTTCTCCAGCACCATAATTCGAAAGCATCTATTCTTCGGCGCTCTGCCTTTCTTATGGTCCAGCTCTCACAGCCATACATAAGCTACTGGGAAAACCATAGCTTTGACTATGCAAACCTTTGTTGGCAGGGTGATGTCTTGGCTTTTTATTAAGTTGTCTTAAGTTCGCCATAGCTTTCCTCCCAAGAAGTAAATGTCTTTTAATTTCATGGCTGCAGTCACCATCTGCACTGATCTTGGAGCCCAGGAAAATAAAGTCTGTCACTGCTTCCATTTCTTCCCCTTCTATTTGCCAGGAAGTGATGGGAGTGGTTGCCATGATCTTAGTTTTTTTAATGCTGAGCTTCAAGCCAATTTTTTCACTTTCCTCTTTCACCCTCATCAGAAGGTTCTTTAAGTCTTCCTCACTTTCTGCCATTATTAGAATGTATAAACATAGCTAATCCTCTTTTCTTCTTTACATCTGATGCAACAGCTTGCATTGGAGTGGCGCTCATTCTCTGCCTGCAACAGCTCAAGTCTCCAGCAGATACATTGGTGGCCTGAGCTGCAAGTGCATTTCCTTGCTTCCTTTCTGGGCACTGGTTCATTAGGTCCAAGTATAGCCCGAAATGCAGGTTTACTAAAACGAAGTCCAGTGCTACTTGTGCTACTTCCAAATGAGTGAGGACATGATTTCAGTCTCAGTCTAGTGAGGCAGAGATGGTATTGAATGTCATGACTGATTCTCTCAGCTCCTTTGGATTCTGAGTGTGCTCTGCTGCTGTTACTGGTACGTGGCATCCCCACTCTCTTATTGCCGCCAATGGTGTTGCTGCCATTGTGACCATTGAAGATACTCCTTCTGTCTCTTGAGAGATGAAAGGCCACTCCAAGTACAAGTAGTAGGTGGTTGCTTCCTATCTGTTGCATGGGCACTACACTTAACTGCCTCAAAGATTCTTCTCCCCCTCATGGTGATATACTGTACTTCCCTGGGTCCTCCAGTGATTGCTGCTACTGGCTCCAGTAGTCTTCTTCTTGCTGCCAGTAGAGTTTGTCTTGCAGCCAAGAGGGTGTATGTACTGCGCATCATGCACTTTGTCATGGGAAATGGCCACACTGATAGGATGTGTCCTCCTGGTCCTATCTGCTCCCCTCACTCATAGACACTCAATCAGAGACATTATATCCAGTGATGTTATCCTACCGGTACGCTGGGCAGGACATCCGGGTGATTGGCAGCCCACCTGTCGCGTACCGCAGTGTTATGCCGTTTGCGTAACCAATTACGCCGTTTGCATATGTTACGCAAACGGCGTAACGCTGCGGTACGCGATGGGCGGGCTGCCGATCACCCGGATGTCCTGCCCAGCGTACCGGTAGGATAACACCACTGATTATATCCCCTTTCAGTCTTTAAGAAACGAAAGGCTGTTTGGCACATTTGATCACCCTGGCCTTCCTAGCTTGGGCACCTCTCTGAGTAGTGTGGTGCAGATGCTCCATGATGGCCTTAGCCACATTTGTATGTCTTTAGAAGACCTATTAGAGCAAATTAGAGTCTATGAAGTGTTAATCAGGTACCTGGTGGCTGAGTTGGGCCACTTCCCTAGCCCTCCTAAGGAAAAAGGGTTTTCAGACAAATGCACTTGGTTTGATAAGAATTGTGAGGACTTGAAGGCCTGTATTAGGGAGACATATCGACAGTTTAGAGTTTCCAACTCTAATGTGGTCCTGTCACAATATTTCCTATTGGGAAAAAACTGTTGAAAGAACTTATGAATGAAAAAAGGGATTGTTATATTCATGAGCAATGAGCAAGCCTCTTTCCATCAGTCTCCTTAACACCAAATTTTTTTTGGAATATTGTGACAGGGATCCTTGGGTATGAATGATGGTGACCCCTCGATAATTCCCCCCAAACCTGGATCCAGTACTTTTCTTCCTTGCTCTTTGAGCAAAACAGAACTTCAACCCCCTCTTTTGAGTCCATGCTCCTTAATCTTCCCGAATGCCACCAGTTTCTGTAGATGATACTAGAGATCTTATTAAACAATTAAAAGTTGGAAAGGCACCAGGCCCTGTTAAAAGATGAATTGGAGTTGTGGGCCTGGATTCTGGCATATCTTTTCTCAGCAGTGGATAAAACTGGCCTTAATCCGAAGGATTGGACAAAGGCCATAATTATCCCAATTTATAAAAAGGGTGACAGTAGCTTACCATCCAACTATAGGCCAATAAGTTTACTATCGGCAATAGGGAAGTTATATGCTAAACATTTATTAAACAAACTAATGGTGTGGATCAATGATGAGGCTATTCTAGGGATGGAACAGAATGGGTTTCGACAGAGGAAGTCTACATTAGACCATTGTGCTATTCTATCATACCTTGTTGATAAACAGGTCAAGAGAGTAAACTCTAAGCTGTTTGTGGCCTTCTTGGACTTGAAGGCTGCCTTTAACTCAGTGGACAGGACAATCCTCTGGAACAAACTTGTATATCTTGGTATGGAAATAGGACTTCTCTTTCTGATTAGAAATTTGTTTGAGAATACTTCTTGCCTGGTCAGGGTGTCTAAGAGAGGAGAATTGTCAGAATCATTTCCAACAAATTCTGGGGTTAAACTGGGCTGTATCCTTTCCTTTTCATTCTCTTTTTGAGTGACCTAGTCCCCCATCTGGCTGTGGTTGATGGCTATAGCCTCTGACTAGGTACATCTCCTATCCCCCTTCTACTTTATGCTGATGATGCAGCTATTCTTTTATATTGGACATATATTGGATTGAAACGGCTCCTGCTGAGTTGTGTGGAATATCTAGGAAAGAATCTCCAACTAAATTATAACAAAGACCGTTAGCGCGCCTTTCGCACTTGCGGCGATTGCCCCCGCCCTGCCATAGGAGCTGGGCTGCAGCTGGCTCGCTCCTATTGGCCCATTTGAGCCAATGAGGGGGTGGGGGCTGAGTGTGAGTGTGCACGAGGCTCCCACGCTCCCTTAGTCTGGTGGGCAGCAGCGACCAGGAGCGGACGCGTTGCAGGGAGCTCTGCTCGATGCGCCGCAGCCTGCTGCATACAAAAAGCCCTTTTGGCCTTGCCAGAACCTCGGCGGTCGCTGAGGCAGCATGCCGAGTGGGGGAGAGCAAGCAGCCATGGGCTCAGAAATGCCGCAGCTGCTCCTGAGATAAAAAAAAATCGAACTGGCGAGGCGCAGCAGTCGCAGAGGTGATGCACCTTGCTGGGGGAGCACGGCAGCGACCAGGCGTGATGACAGAGAGCCCTGTAGAGGACAAGGATGCCTGGACTGGAGTGCAGAGGGCCATCGGGCCCCCACAAAAGGGAGTACCCTCCTGCGCTCCCATAGTTGGGTCCATCACCCTCCCCTTCTTTCTGCCACTGGCCGGCATTGTGGGGCTAGGCGTGGGGCGCCAGTTAACCCGCATTAGGGCATTGAACCAGGCAGCGGGCCTGCCCCCCCTCCCTGGGTACTTGTTGCGGTGAATTCGGGGACCCTCAGTTTGGCTGTAGGGTGCCAGGGGATAGAGGGACCACCACAAAAGGGGGGATGTTAGCTGTTGGACAACAGGGCCCTGAGTTGGGTGATCGCCAGACCCCCCTTTTTTCTTGGGTCTGCAACATAACTGAGGAATGCAGCATGGCTAAAGGAAGCAGAAAGCAGCACGGGAAAGCCACCAGAAGGCTCCCCTTCCACCACCCCCACCCAGTTTTGCATAAGGCCTTTTCCTTCTGCCTTTCCTCCAACCTGGCCACAAGGGCCCTGGCTTCGGCCCAACCCTCCTCCCAATCAGATGAAGAGGGTGGGGAGATGAGCACCGCCCCCTACAGTCAGTCATGACTAGACGATTTGGTCGTAGGGAAACCTTTACCTTTATGTCATATATGTGTCAGCAGTTAGGAAAATGCACCCTACCTGTGCTACTGCATTATTTAAATACTTGGACATTATCCACCGGGCTTTATGAGATTACACAGGCCCAGTTTTGAGCAATTAGGTTGACCATTTCTGCCCAAGATCGGCACATGACCCATCTCTGGACTGCAGAAAGCCCCGAGGGGAGCTCTGGTCATGGTACCGTCCAGGGTCGCATGGGGAGACAGGTCCAACAGTGGGCGCCCGATAGCAAGGAACGAGCCGGAACAGGTCGGGGCATCGATGGGTGCCCAAGGGGTTTTCGTCAACCCCGCACTTGCTATGAGCTCAGCTCAACCGGGGAATAGAACCTTCCAACCACCTAAGGATGACTCCCCACAGGTGAGGAAAAAACATAATGTCAAAACCCAACAAATACTGCTGAACTATTGCATCAAAATCCAAATCTAAAATTAAAAAAATTAAAATGAGCAGAAATACGAAAAACAGGGGGAAAACACCCTTGGAGGTTGAGGACAGAGTGGTAACCCATAACAACCAGCATCTTCTCTCTCAGAGATGCTCAACTCAACATATTTGAATTAGTTAATTCAAAACTAATGAGTATAGTAGCTCTGTTATTATAATTTACAGATTCAAATCTAGCAAGTTGGCATTATGTCCAGAAAATTGGCTTTGCTCCCAGAAGTGTGGAGATAGTTATAAACCCTCTTACAGCAATTTAATCCTCCCCTAGTTTTTTTTCCTAGGTACCTGACCACCACTTTAGCCACAATGGATCCATGCCAGGTGTTTCCATTTTATGCATTTGGTCTGCTCAGCTCCTGAGGTGGCTCTGGCTCATCACAGTTGAACTTGAGGGAATCAGTGAGGCTGGTGGGATAGGAGTCCAGTGGGCTGGCCAGGACAGGGGTCACCTGTTTGGTATTAACACTAGGAGCCCTGATTGGTGTTCCTTTTGCTGACAGTCCAAATTAGTCTGGAACTGGTGGTGGCCTGGGCACAGGCACCACATCCGTAAGAATCCATGATTGTGGGTGCCTCTGTCCCATTGATCTTTTTCTCTCTCTTTTTACATCTTGGCATGGTACTGGGCTGGTGACTGCCCATGTGTGGGGCCACAATTTGATGTTTGGTTTTTTGGGGGG
>JAJKFI010000080.1:5057270-5074094 GCA_029204185.1 Lerista edwardsae
ACCTGGGAGTAAGTCCCATTTACTATAATGGGACTCATGTCTGAGTAGACATGGATAGGCTTACTCTCCCCCTGCTAAATCTATGAAGTGCCTCTTATAAATCTTATAAACTTGCCCAATTTGCAGAGTCAGTCTTTCTTGTGTTCTTCATCTTTGTGCCACAAGACATTTTATTATTTTTTGAGAATGAATCTCTTGCACAGCTTGAAATTGCTTGAAAACCAAAAGTGTCCATGAATATCTGCTAAAGCAAATTTAGCAGTTTCTGTTCAGCAGCTCTACCAATATGTCTCAGGAATCTAAAGAGAAGCAATAAGAATTTTGATAAGAGCAAGTTGTCACAGGGACCTCATACATTTCTGCTGGAAAACTGGAAAACTGGTTTGACCAGAGGCTCCAGCATGACACATTAATGTATGTCTATGTACCAGTGGCAGTCCCTACACAGTAGGAAGTCCCAGGTAGGGGCAAGTGCCCCCAGGCACCACCTGCTGCCTCCTATGGAGGACCGCTCTGCAAGACTGCTCTGGTTTTCATCCGAAAGCTAGAACTATTGCATAAGAGCCTTCTGAAGGGTCAAAAAGGCTTTTGGAGTGTGACGGAACATCACACAAAGTGCCGTGAGCTCCAGGTAAGCTAATTGCTGCAGGGGGGAGCCAGGGGGTGGCAGCCTGAGTTCCTGACCCCAGAGTGCCAAGTGGGCCAGGTACATAACTACCATGTGCATCAGTTGTGCCGCCATATTACTCCACTGTTGTTCACTGTTCTGAAATACAAATCAATACAGTTCTTTACAAAGCCCAATTCATTTCATTAGTAATTTGCTATAAATGCTTTGTGAAACAAGAATTTCAGTTTTCAGAGAAGTATTTACGTGTTTGGAGGATTGTGAGCATGGCTATCCAGGGACACCATCCAGTCATTTAGTAAGGTTGCAAGCATGTGCAAATTAAAATATTATATTTTTCCTCTTCAGCTGTTTCTATCCACACTGTAGTTTTGTTTGATTGAAGCCAACTCATTCCATTGCTTTCTCTTCATACATTATATTAGATATATGCTCAAATCATAGAGTAGCAAACAGATATGTTTATCATACATTTATTAGAGAATCAGGGTTGGCCCTCTTGGGTGTACACTCTGAGGCAATCTTGGATTTGCTGCTGTGCAATGTGTGGAGAGGCACTGAACCATCTCTGTACTCTACATCAGTGGTATTCAAACTTTTTAAATCGGGACCCATTCTAGAAATTGTACACATGCCGGGACCCACCGCAAGTGATGTCATTAACCTGGAAGTGATGCTGTGGCAGGAATGACATCACCAAGCAGAAAGTGCTGTCACTGTAACATAGTAAAATGACACTCTTGAAATGCAAATTGGCTGCAGCAATTGTACAACCATGAAACATCCCTGACAGAAAGCAAGATTAGGACAAAATATGATGTAAAAACAATGAACTAAAAACCAAATTTTAAATGCTCACTTGAAAATTCAAACTGTTAACATTCACAAAAGGAATATAACAAAAGGAAGGTCTGCAGTTTCCAAGATGGCTACTCCTAGCTTTCCACGACCCACCTATCAGGTCGCGACCCATCAAGTGGGTCCTGACCAACAGTTTGAATAACACTGCTCTAGATAGTGTAGGTAAAATCTAGTTCCATTGAAAAGTGGATTCAGAATAAACTGAGCTGTTTACTGATTTGGGACCAGAGTGACTTTACAAGTCTGCAATGGTTTGTGCAATGCCAACATTTTTAAAAAGGTAACAAGGAGGCCTAATTTTAGCTTTGTTGGGGTCAAGAGGCAGGATGCCACAAACCATATTCTGAACCAGGGCAGTAGCACCTAGCATTCTCACTACCTTCCTGTTCCCTTCCCTGTGTGGACATGCAGCTTAATAGGAAATGGCCATGATACATTGAATCCCCTGGCAGCAGCCCAGGCTAGCCAGTGGGACTCAGTGGGTAGAAACCTCCCTCCTAGAACAATATTGAATCTCAGGGGTCCCTATCAAAACCATTCCCACAGTAACACTTGCAGAGTGAGGAGAAGTGGCAATCCACTATATTTCTCATACCAGGGATTAGGCAGATGAAAAAGTTTTATTAAAAAATTCAATAAATGGAAAGAATGAAATAATCATGAGAAAAATGGTAAGTGAAACTGAATTTGGCCTTTTGGTACTAGTACTAATCACTAGAAAATGGCAATGAAGTACTGTGAAAACTCATACAGGTGGTGTGAGAGCAAATTTGATTCATAGTCCAGATACAGATGACAAACAGCCAGATTTCAACCAGTTTCAAGGAGATGGCTTGCTTTTGTACAAGGAGGAGTTTACCAGGAATTTTGAATGCACTTGTAAGTAACAGAGAAGACAAATTAAAATCAACCTAAAATCTTTACAGGTGTTGGGGTCTCCTCCAGGACCCCACATTGCCTGAGCCCCTCCAGGGGGGACCAGGAGTCCCAAAGCCTGCTGGCAAGCGCACCCCTTTCCCGGGGGACAAGGGTAGGGTTACCAGATGCAAACTGGGACAGAGTGCCTATCCCTTTAACCTTTGTTAAAGGAATTTTAACCTTTGAAGACAGAATTTTGACAGGTGCCACTCATTAAGGGAGGGTTTCAAAAGCTGTACTTGTCAAAATTCCCTCTAGAATGGTTAAAGAGATAAGCACTCTGTCCCAGTTTGTATCTGGTAACCCAACCCAGCTGTACCCCGTGCCAAGGCCTTGTGGCCTGATGCATTCTGTGGGGACCCAGAGGAGAGGTTCCCACTCTACCAGGCAAGGCTGGTGCTGGGAGAGCCCTGCTGTTGCAGCTGGCATTGGGCATTGCGGCTGGAATTGGGCCAACCTGCACCAAACAGGGCCCACTCAATGGGCAGAGCAAGCCATAAGACAGCAGCCCCAGCCAGGAGAGGGACTACTAATGAAGCAGCCCCAGCTGGGAGAGGGACTACTTGTGAGGCAGGAGAGTGGGAAACAAGCCACAGCTGCCCCAGTGGCTCCAGCTGAGAGAAAGGTGAGCCACTGTGGATCAGTGGGGTTTAGGCTGCTGGCTCAGCCAGATGATAGCAGACTGCTGAGGAACCCTATGAGGGGAGCCAGAGTGAGACAACCACCTGCCCTTAGTTGGTCAGTGGAAAAACTAAGGTCCCACACATGGTAGGTCAGGGCCTCTCCTTACTTACCTCTGGGCCTGACTTCTGCAGGCTGAAGTTCTGCTGGAGTGGCCTCTTTCCCCCTCCCCCGGGGTCTAGACAACAGGTTTTCTGACTCAGAGCACAAATTCTATACCAGCGTTGTGCCAGTGCTGTGCTCTTGTGCTGGTCCAGTGTTGTTGCAAATGTGCCATCAGGCACGTCTGCGTGAGCGAGTCGGGTGCTGGACTGGCGCAAGCAGCAGCACCAGCACTCAGGCACCACTGTGCCCATTGGCTGCACCCATTGTGCACCAGTCAAGTGCCAGCAGTGTGTGGTTGGCGCAGGACCTCGCTGGGGGCATGCTGGGGCGGTGCAGTCGATGGTGACAGACGATGGCCATTGTGCTGGATCTTAAGCTCCGTCCCTGGCCTTGGTGGCCCCAATTCAGGCCGCTGCTGCTCATGTTCACCTGTGCCTGCAAATCAGCAGGCACAGATCCAAGCAGCCCCATAGGGCTTCCTGAGACTTACCTGGGTGCAAGGGGAAAACCTCCTCTTGTTTGTAACTGTGCTGCTGCGGCGTCCTCCTGGGTTTAGGATGCAGCCCTGCTGTGCCGGCCTTACTAAGCTGGCTCTGCTTAGGATTGGGCTGTCAAACTGTTCTTTATCTGACTGTGAGCACAATCCTAACCTGGAGTTAGGCCAGCACAGTTAGGCCAGCCAAGTTTGACTGGCACAAAGGACATCATAAAGTAGGTTTGGACAACTCTCAGAGTTAGAGAGGCCAGCGCACAGATGTCTGCCATCCTCCCTGACTCCAAGAGTAGTCCAAATGTGTTTTATGGTGGCTCTGGTGGTGGTCAAATTTTACTGGCCTAACTCCAGGATAGGATTGTGCTTTGAACAAAAGTTTTATGACAGGCTTGTTTTGTTTATGTCAGTTTCTTCCCCAAAATTGATATGGGGCAAATGCACAGAAACGGCAAAGCTGCCTATGCTTCCATGCACACCAAAACAGAATGTTTTCCTGGACAATCAGCAGTCATTCAAAGCCTCAGTGGCCTTGCTGGTGTATGATATTGTTGCCGAAAATTGGCTTAAAATGGTTTCTATCGTGGGGAAAAAAATATAATAAGTCATCCATGTAAGTCACGTAAGTCCCATGTAAGTCCTTAGTTTGGGACCCAAAGCTAAAAGGTTTGGGAACCACTGGAAGCGTAAAATGGTTCCAAGGAGAATTCCCGAGAGGGCTTCCAAAAGAATCACCAACTTTCCTAATCAACAGGGTGATCTGTAGTCTGCCATCTGTCCCTGATGCCCCTGACATGTATGGCTAATATAAGGGGGTGGGGTGTTTGGATTGCTGGCCCCAAATTTGCTGCCTCAGATACTGATGGGTTGGGTGGAGTCACCTAAGACCCAGCCTAATCCTGATCATTGCCATGGACTCCTCCCTCCAGGTTACAGTTGACCTCATTTTCCTCTGCTCCTTCTCCAGGGCCCATACCCCAAGTCATTTCCTGTTGACTGCTCTTGTGCACAACAGCTCCCTCCTCCTGCAGACTAGCATCTCGCCTCTTCTTCAAAGCAGAAAACTTACTACCCCAAAATTACAGTTTTACTGTGACAGGTCTGCACAGTACCCAACCCCCTTGCCTAGCCATGCCTGAAACCGCACTCCCTTGAATATAGATAAACAAGGAGGAGGTCATGAACCCTTAACTCAAGCGTGTGAAAATTAAAGCCCATGGACCAGCTGCAGCCACAGGAAGCAATTTCTCCAGCCCCCATTATAACTGGTCTCTCGCATATCTCAAAATTATGAACAAGATTTGCACATTTTCTCTTATGTCATTTGCAGCCTATGCGTTCCTAAACAAAGTGCTTATTTCTGGCCCTCATAATAATATTCCATCATATTTCTGGCTTAATGATGTCACTTCCTACCTTCAGCAGGCACCATGACTGCTATTTGGCCCAATATATGAAATGAATTTGACACCCCTGCCTTACCCAGCCAATCAGGCTGCTCTATAATCACTCAACTGCAACAGGGGATGCACCCCCCCCCACTCCAACACATGCACATACACCACAGGTTGAGCCTAATTATCTGTGGATTTTACAATGTGGGTAGGGTATGTGGACAATCCATGGGTTTAATTACCTGCTGATTTTTTTTATATGTGAGGGTTCCTGGAACAGTACCCTTTCATATACCCCCACCCCGTTTGTGTGAATAAGGGCAAGTTTCAAAATAAGATGTGACTGGGGGTGCTGCAGACAAGACAGGAGCAACTCACTTCCTGTTCTAAGATGGCTCTGCCAGGGTCCAGGCTCTAATTTTCATGGCTCAACTATAAATATATGTGCATCACATTTGCCTTTTAATGGCTGATGTCAAGAAGGACAGAAAGTAAGTTTGATACCCACCTAATGGCATCTCTGAGTGCCCTCCTCTGCAGGGCTACTTACTTTTGAAATAATTCTGGTCAGAGCCTGGGGGGTAAATCCAGCAGTTTTTCATAGAAATTTCTGGTAGTTCTGCATGGGGCCAAGTGCAATATCCAAAGTGTACTGTCTTTGCACTCCACAGGGCAGGAGCATGTTCATGCCCTTACACCAAGGTAGGCGCTAGCTGCCCTGATGGGCTACTCAGATTTGCACCATTTAGCAGGCGTAGATCCGAGCAAGCGCACAGCCCGAATCGGGGCCGCACAGCCTGGGGATGGGAGCTTGGATGTGGTCTGATGGCTCCAGCCCCCTCCCCAGGCCAGCACTTCTCCTGGCCTGCCCACTCCTGCCCCGTTCTTCTCTCCCCCTGTCCAGAAACACCCCTGTGCCAGCTGAACTTGGCTGGTGCAGAAGTGGTGCGCCGGCAGCTTGTGCTGGCACTGCAGTGTCAACACAAGCTGCTTGCATAGACACCGCAGCAGCAGCGCTGACATACACGTGCCTTATGGCACGGGGCTGACGTAAGCAGCTTACGTCGGCCCAAGGGAGGGATAAAATTGCACTCCCATTAAATTTTTTTTTAAAAACCTCACTTGAAAATTCAAACTGTTAGCATTCACAAAAGGAATATAGCAAGAGTAAAGTTTGTAGCTTTCAAGATGGTGGCTCCTAGATTTCTGTGACACACGTCACATCACAAACCGCCAAGTGGGTCCTTACCCATAGTTCGAGAAACACTGACTTAATTAATTCATCTTTCACAGAGCTGTAATGGGCTCTGATTGCGCCTGGAGTGAGGCAATGTCATTATTTTGTCCCCTGCATCATCTTTATGGCTGCAGAGCAGCTTGGAGGGGAGGAGGGTAAAGATACCCATGGCAGGTGTGCAATGAACAAAAACAAAAATGGTGATCTGAAAGTATTTTTCTGTAGTTTGAAAGCAAATTACTTTCAGTTTCCACCTTAAAATAAAAGACATCCACCAAGAACCTCTTATATAAAAGAAATAAAGAAAAGGGTCAGTTTAAGAAACAAAGCAACATTTAATCCAGGGAATACATGTGTTTTTCTTCCGAAGGGAGAGGGCAAAATCACAGTAATCCAGATCTGAGGAGCCAATTATCTCTGAAAGGGGGAGGGGGGAAAAAGAACACAGGAATTGCTCCTCTGAACCAGAATGTGATAGCCGTGGCAACTCAAAAGGAACACCTAACCTTAAATAGCACAACCTAAATCACAAGAATGGGTGGAGGAATCATCAAACATAGACAGGAGAGGTTGTAAAAACAGACATCTAAACACATCTATGGAGATCCCTTTTTCTGTCCCCATCCCACTTCCTTCCTTTTTTTTAACGCAGATCAGACAAGACAATTCAGTGGTTTCCAGCGTTTCTTTTTCACCCAGTACTGATTGGGCATTCGATGTTTTTGTATAAATGGATGTTGTTTAGATATTTTCTCCCCCTTCTATAGACCCAGTCAGAAGTGGGGTGGAATGTTTACTAAGGCACCCCCTCTTTCCTTTTGTTTTCTCTCTGCAAGGAACCTGAAACCACCACCCCTTCCCTTGCTCAAAGCAAAGTAATTGTGATGCTCAGCAGGGACCCCAGACCCAGCTGAAGCATTGGCCTGTTCTTCCCATCCCCCTCTCCATGATATTAACAGCACAAGAGCTGGCTTTCTGTTTTGTCTGCTGCAGCCAAGCAAGATAACACACAAAGCCTGGGAAATTGAAAGCTAACTGGGAGCTTGTTTTCGCTTCTGGCTGGACCAGAGGGAGAAGGGATGGGGGGGGGGGGAAGAGGAGTAAAATGGACACATTCTTCCTGTGGCTTGAGAAGAAGGAGGAGGGAGACCTTTTTGCCCTCTTCCCAGCTAGTCTGTCTTTTGCTTGGTGAGTGTTAGGACAATGTAGTAGCTAGGAGTTAGCTGTTTTCTTATTTTGCAGTAAGCATTATTGTAGTTATGCCTTGCTGGTGGCCTGCTTTAAAGGCTTTCATGCCTCTATGCTGTAATTTGTAGTTTTAATAAATCATTACATTTTACTCCATGGTGTGCCTCGTGTCCTGGAAGTGGGGGTTAGCTGAATCCAGTCTTGACGCTATGCTATACTACTGGTTGGGCTAAGGGAAATGCCTCCGGGGCCACTGAAGGTTGCTGGTGGCCAGGAGGGGACATCATCCCACGATGCCTGGGGGCAATCAGGCGGGGCCAGGCCCCCTGGTATTGTACTATGGTGGCTGCTGTGGGATGCGACTGGCTTCTGTTTCCAGGTTCGAGGCATGGGCTTAGAGGCTGGCATGGCTGTAACTACAGGGCTTAGTGGTTTGTTGTTTTGCCAGTTGAGGGCTGCAGCTTGCCTTGCGGCAGGCTGAGTATAGGGTAGTGTGATGGCAGCATTTAAGGCAGGGTTTGATTCATCCTTGCTGCTGGACTTTATGGAGGAGACAGTGGCTGCTTCAGGCAGTGACACCCTGTCACCCATGGGTCCGGATCCACAGATGGAGGAGGAGTACAGGGACTTGCCTGTCCCCCAGGCAACTGGGATGATGGTTGTGAGGGACCAAGCACAGTTGGAGAGGGGCCGTGGCGTGATCCGTAGTCACCTCCTGGATCTGAACCCAGTCTGGACCCATTCTGAGGCTGCTTGACCTGCTTGACTCCCCTCAATCCTCGGGGCCCCTTTCCTCCAGCGACCTGTGCTGAGCGTGCCACGAGGGGGCCTACCAAGGGTGGAACACCTCACTTTGCACCCCCTCAGTAGACGCTACCACCCAGCCGGGGGTCCACCCCAGGGACCATGACAGAGGGGATGGTGAGCAAAGGGAGGGATGGTGAGCAAAGGGAGGGATGGCTGGAACTACTTCCCAAAATGCCAGCTTCAAATTAACTCATCTGTGCTCTGTGGTTTTGAGGTGTTACAGATGCATCAAAGAGCTATCAAAAAGGAATGCCTGCGAATTGTTTTCTTAAGCAGAAAATAAGCAAAAACAGCTACTGCTCCAAAGCCATACACAGAGATAGCTGATCAGGAATGCTTCCAACAGTCGCAAAAGCTGATCAGCACTAGTTTAAACAAGCCCAGCTGATAGGCAGCTCTTTAAAAAATGAACAGTGTTTTTAGCAAGCCCCCCCCCAAATGGTGCGATCAAACTGCGGATTCACATCTGAGCAGTACAAAGGAGGAAGGTAGGAAAAACAGAAGCCTCCAGTCTTCACACAGACTCAGGGCGACACTATGCCTTCAGCAGCAGCAACTGCCACTGCCAGATCAATCAAATGGGGGTGGTAATGGTGGCAATTGGAGCAATATTTCCCTAACAGGAAGCTACGGCAAACAAAAAAAAAGCAAACGGAAGCAAACACTACTTAGGGCACAATCCTAAACTGAGTTAGGCTGGCAAAAACTGAACCAGCAAAGTTTGGCCAGCACAAGAGACACCGTAAAATATGTTTGGCCCACTCTCAGAGTCAAAGAGGCCGCACACAGACGTGAGCCATCCTCCCTGACTCAGAAAGTAGTCCAAAAATGCTTTATGGTGGCCCTTATGCCAAATTTTGATGGCTTAGTTTATGCTGGCCTAACTCCAGTTTAGGATTGCGCTCTCAGAAATTAGTGGGGGGAGGGTTCAAAATGATGCCATGATGGTGCCCATTTCAAAAATTGCACCTATGGCAAGCATTACATCATGCCCCAGGGAACATACACCTCTGGCTTTCTGTAAGGATGTTTCCAGAAATTTGTGATATAAAAGGGAAAAACATACTTATAAATATATTTTAAAAATACATTTCAGTTAATTGCACAGGAAGTTGCCACTGACTGGGATCATTAGTCCATTTACCTCAGTATTGTCAACACTGACTTAGCATCGGCTGGGCCATCGCAAGGACAAACACCAGCCTGTGGAGGCTGAATCCAGCCTCTGCACTGACCACGCATGGTGAGTTTGTGCCAGCTGAGTTCGGAGGGAAGGCAGATTGGGGTGGGGGGAAGGTGAGGCGAGGCTGGTTCTGTATGCGGACTGGGCTCAGGAGAGGGATGGGACTGGCCTCTTGCCCATTCACACATGTAGTCTCACATCACTTGATGTCACAGTCATATCTGTAAGTCTGTAAGGAGTGCATCCCTTCATGGATCACTGCCTTGTTGTGGCGAAGGGGCTTGAGTAACTCAGTGAAGCTGTGAGCTATGCCATGTAGGGTTACTCAAGATGGACAGGTCATAGTAGAGAGTTCTGACTAAACGTGGTCCGCTAGAGAAGGAAATGGCAACCCACTCCAGCACCCAAGAAAACCCTATGGAGTACACCTTCTGATGAGGGTGAAAGAGGAAAGTGCAAAAATTGGCTAGAAACTCAGCATTAAAAAAGCTAAGATCATGGCGACCACTCCCATCACTTCCTGGCAAACAAAAAGGGAAAAAATGGAAGCAGTGACAGAGTTTATTTTCTTGGGCTCCAAGATCACTGCAGATGGTGATTGCAGGCATGAAATTAAAGGACATTTGCTTCTTGGGAGGAACGCTATGGCAACTTAATAAAAAGCCGAGACTCACCCTGCCAACAAAGGTTTGCCTAGTCAAAGCTATGGTTTTCCCAGTAGTCATGTATGGCTGTGAGAGCTGGACCATAATGATGCAGGAGTACCCCCCCCCCAGTGATTGTCTCAGAAACCGCCATGATTCTCCCCACCTGGCTGCAGGCACACAGCCCAGCCACGCTTGTAACCGCCATGATTCTCCTCACCTGGCTGCAGGCACAGAGCCCAGCCATGCTTGTAACCACCATGAACTCCTTCACCTGGCTGCGAGCACACAGCCCAGCCACGCTTGCAACCAATAAACTTAGACCCAATAAAAAGGAACTGAACCTGGGCGAGAATCGAACTCGTGGCCACAGCTCCCCAGATCCCCCGGTGACCAACTTCAACTGAAGTGGGGACCCAGGATTCGAACTCGCGCCACTGCCGCAGCCTCAGCAGGCTGGCTCAAACACTTGAACCGGCACTGATAGGATTGCAACTCTTGATCCGGCACTGATGGGATTATAACTGTTGACTTGCGGTCTCACCCCGGCACACGCCTTATACAAACTGTTAACTGCAAGCTAACAAGCCAGCTGTCAAACTCCTGAGCCATTCCTCGAAAACACCGCTTACCGGCTGTCAAACTCAGAGGCATCCAGGTCTTTCCCTGGAACCCCCGGTCGTGTGGTTCAGGTGAACTGTCAAACTCCCGAGCTGTCAAGGTCTCCTCTTAAAGGGGAGGCCAGCTTTATGAATGGGGTTTTATGAATGAACACTGTGCTTTATGAATGGGAACGTGTTGTACAAAGGAGAGCTGTCATGTTGGGCTTCATGCTTGTGCGTACTGCAAGGAGGAAGACATAAAATGGCTGCCAGCAATCAAAATGAATGCCAGCTCAGTCGAGGAATGTGCCACGACTATCGAGCCAACTCCTCGGGTCACATCTTCAGTGCCGGGCCCCACAATCTCCGCCAAAGACATTTGTATGATGAACTTACTTGAACTTTGCGTTGTGAATAGATTTCTCTGCATGTCAAAATGTGTGCTTGTGAGATGAATTTTCCTTTTGTGTCTAAAAGATATGCGTCTACCACTGCCCCCCATTGACCCTACGCCTTTTTCTAAAATTCAATCAAGTGCCTTCTCCACTGCACCCCAGCGATTAGCCACTTCCCCAATCTTTTGTAATGCCAAGATTAGCTCGCCTTCCAGGGTGCCGGTCACCCTTCAGTCGGGGAGTTCCTCAAACCCACCTTTGACCAATCAAAGGTCCCACAACGCCCCCGGTTCCCCAATAAGCGAAGTGGGATTAGGCAGCTGATCTTGATTGGATATTTTATTTCTCTTCATCTGCATGTAAAAAGTATAAAAATACCTGTCTCTTTCACTTTGGCACACAATTAGGGTGCCCTTTTGCACGCGCATTTTGCAACCTGTTTGCGTCTTTATTGCAATAAATATTATTCTGGAAACATCAAGGTCCAGCTGGCAATTCTTTTTCCGTCAACGTTAAACTTGGGTAAGCTATACCAAGGGGTCCCGTGGAGGGGATCGGAGGACTAGGAAGGGTTTGCAGGCTTCAGCAGGAATGGGGAACGCCCGCAGGAAAAACAGGCAACTCAATCTTTGGAGCCCAGTCTCGCGGTTTAAAGAGACAGGGCTTGGAGAAATCGCCTTGATTTCCTCCCACAACAATAAGGAAGGAGGAGCGCCAAAGAATAGATGCTTTTGAATTATGGTGTTGGAGAAGACTCTTGTCCTCTGGACTGCAAGAAGATCAAATCAGTCAATCCTCCAGGAAGTCAAAATTTGCTCCCTGAAAGGACAAATACTGAAGCTGAAGCTCAAGTACTTTGGATGAGAAGAGAAGACTCTTTAGAAAAGACCCTCATGCTGGGAAAGATTGAAGGCCAAAGGAGAAGGGGGTGGCAGAGGATGAGATGGTTAGATAGTGTCACCAAAGCAATGAATATGAAATTGGGCGAACTCTGGAAGTTAGTGGAGGACAGGGAGGCCTGGCGTGCTGTGGTCCATGGGGTCGCGAAGAGTCGGACACGACTTAGCGACTGAACAACAACAATGGAGTGTATTGAAAAAGAACTTTCTACTTAAAGAAGAAAATCTTTTATACTGATGCACTTTTAGGTTTCTCTTTGCTTGACTTTGCTTGATAAGCTGGCTTATTGTTGAAATGTCTTCATGTCTTGCAATTTATAGCTTTGATCTTAACAGAATCCATAAAAATGTAAGGGCAATTACACCTTCAGGTATTGTTCTCGCACCATCAAAACTGTGACATGATACCACAGTGTTTTTTAATTGCTTTGCCACTATGCTGTTAGCCAAATCTCTCTGTGAAGGGCTTCTCAGTAAATGTTATAGATGTTGCTCATGGGTGTGCTGAACAATTTTACAGGGAATGTACTCTAATGATAATTTGTTATGCTAGGTATAAACAGATAACTCTGTTCAGAAGGCCAAAACTGAAAGGAGCAAACTCAGTATAGAATGATTAAATCAGTATACTAGATAAAATAATATGGTAGATTTGAGTATTTTAATTTTAAATACGATTCAGGACAGGAATCCTTTTGCATAGTTTATTGATTTTGAAGAATAGAGGAATTCTTGTTGGTTTGAGAACAATGTGCACAGTATGTGGATCTGAATATAATTTGCAGAGTAAAGTACATTAATCTATAAAGTATCAAATGCAACCCCCATTCCCAGTACAACATGTGGCTGAGGGAAGCACATTTTCACCTGCATTGCAATTTGGATGGATATTGGATGTCACCAATCACTATCAAACAACTATACCAGGATAGCTTCCAGAAGGGTAGCTGCATCAATCTGTAGTAGCAAAAATAGCAAAGGTTTTGGGGGCAAAACGCTCATATCGCCCGTGTCACTGTCACGCAAGGTGCCGTAAAGCGACTTCAGTGAAGGTGGTAAGCCATTACTGCTGGCACTGCGGTGACACCTTGGCAACACCGGCCCTGCACTGCCAGAAGGGAGCACCACAAGCCAGTGAGCTGTGAGTCCACTGGTTGCTGGCATTGCAGCCTTTCCAGGTAGGGCAGGAGGACATTCCGGGGCAGGGAGAGGGGTGGAGCAGGGGTGAGACCAGAGGCAACTCTCGCTGCCAGATCCTGACCTCCATGTAGGGCCGTGCGGCCTTACACAGAAGGCCTCATCTCTGTGCCAACTAAATAGCTGGCACAGAGGTGAGCAGACAGTTCATCTATCCTGCGCCATTACCATGGAGAAAGAGGACAAGTGTCCCCTTTTTCCATGGAGCCTCCCACAGAAGCTTGGCTGTCGCAGGATGCAGCAGTAACTGCCTGACTACTGCTGCCCTTTTTGGCAGTTTGGCACGTCTGGATTGGGCTGCCTGGGAGCAATCCTAAACTGGAGTTAGGCCAGCACACACACCATATGGAGTGTTGCAAACACATCATAAAGCACGTTTGAACCACTCTGGGAGTCAAGGAGGACAGCGCACGTCTGTGTGCTGGCCTACCTGACATAGGGAGTCATGCAGACACACTTTATGGTGCATTTTCTACACTCGTGGGCCAGCACATCTACATCTACACACCTACAGCCCAGCACATCTGGGCAATCTACATTCTATGGCAAAACACTTTTGATTTATGATGAGAGTTAAGCCTCTGACCAATTTCCCCAGTGCTCCAAATGGAATGGGAAATTGGAAGTTAAGGTAACTGACTTAACTTCCATGCTATGTGAGCAGGAAGATTTTGTACAATCTCCTATGCTGGCAGTGGCATATCTAGAGTATGGCAACTACATACCTCTGCTACCACCTCAGGTTCTGGAGCCTGCTTCAAGTGGTATATTGTCCCTGCACTGCCCCAGATTTTCCTTTGGAAGTCAGCCTCCAAAGGAAAGCTGGAACAGCAAGGTAGGAAGACTGCTAAACCATCTCACATCACCACAATCTATTTCAGCACCTTGGCCATCCTGCTTCCTTGCCTCACTTAGTTCTTCCGTGGAGGTCAGCCTCCACAACAGAAGCTGCAATGGCACAACAGCAAGACAGCCAATCTGCCCATCTGAGCATGAACCCAGAAGTTACCTCATGATTAGCATGACACCACACACCCCTGGGCACCTCTGTATGTTGGTGTTACAAATTGACAATAATTTATTAATTTACTATATGTCAGCTTCACAAATTAAGATACATTAACTCACACTTGGTCTTTCAGCTTGACATTGGGTAGGGAAGGGAAAGGTCCAAGGAGCAATCAGCAGGTGAAGTTTTATCAATCACTTGCAAGACCTGATGAACGTCTGTCTGATTGTTCTCTACAAGGCACTGTGCTTTTTCAGTGTGCCACCTTCTACTATAGTGAATGTCCAGGCTGTGGATACTCCACTGCATGACCATTAAATTGTTTTAAAAATTTACCAAAGCAAAAATTGGATTCCTTAAACATAGCGCTATAAAACAGCAGGGGCGAATCTATTTGAAAGGGCGCCCATGGCGCCCAATGAAAATGCGCCCCTAGGGGCACGCAACATCATGACGTCACATCGTGACGTCATGACAGCGCCCCGCCCCTTTTAAGAGGCACGTTCTGTTCGCTGCAGAGCGAACAGAACGCGGCGCCCCGGCCGCGTTCTTTCTGTTCGCTCGTGCCGGCTTTGAGAAGTGGGAGGGGGTGCCGGGTGGCAGCGCGTTCTCCTTGCTCCGGCTGGCTCTTTAAGGCCAGCTGGAGCGAGGAGAATGCGGCGCAGGGAGCGGGCGGGCCGTGGGCGCCATTTTGGGGTGGGTGGGCGTCATGCGAATGGCGCCCCCTGCAAGATGGCACCCATGGCTCGTGCCACCCCCTGCCATACCCTAGTTACGCCCCTGTAAAACAGCAAGCTTATTGCACCTTGCAGGGTGGCTCCCAGCAGCCAGAATGCTTACAAAAAACTGAAGCTAGGTCAACAGGAAGCGCTGCACGTCCTGTTGACCTAGTTTCAGTTTTTTAAGTATACTGGCTGCTGGGAGCCACCCTGCAAGGTGCAATAAGCCTGTTGGCTTATACAGCATTGCTTAAGGGAGCTAATTTTTACCCTGGTAAGCTTTAAAAGTGTGTGTGTGTGTGTGTGTGTGTGTGTGTGTGTGTGTGTGTGTAACAGTGGGAAAATCTCAGGGTGACATTCCCATCCCTTTCAGCTTGCTGCTGAGATATATGCAGACACAGGAAGTCTGCTGAAGGTTGATTATCAGCCATGGAGGAAGGGCTAGTACTGTTTTTGCCTCAAAGAAAGCCCTAGCTTACACTGAACATGTGGTTACAAATCCCATATAATTTGAAACTCAAGGATGTGTTTCCCCACAGAAAAAATGCATAGTACCATAATACTCAAGTATAAGTCAATCTCACAGATATGCCAAAGGCAGGTTTTGATCATGGAATTTTCTATGACCCTTAAATAAGTCAGGTGGGTAAAATGTGTGTGTGGGGGTCTAACTATATTTTTTTCTGAATTTTTCCTCCTTTTTATTCTCCCAAGCTGAAAAGGTCAGGAGCCGATCACTGTAGTGAGGGGAGAGTGAGGGAAATGGTGCTTGTGAGGAACAGCATAAAACACCCCCAAATAATGACATAACATTGAATTGATGTTTTTTTTAAAAAAAGATTCAAACTGCAGGAAATAACTACAGGTTTACCACTTCAGGGGAAACAAACAATAAAAAAAAACCACAGCATAGCAATTTTAGAAAGCATTAAATTGCTCTTTTAAAAACCTGCAGAAATAAACCAGCACAGGAAACACACCATAACATGGCAACTTGAGGAACCCAACTGAACATAATTGAATTGATTTGAAAAAAGTTGGAAAACTTTTAATAAAATAACAGGTTTTATTCTGTATTTAAAATAAAAAGTTCATGAAGAAATAATGTAAGACAGCTTACCATTGCTATAACACAACACTTAAAGAGTTAACAACATGCTCAGAAGAGCTAGCTGCCAAGCTCTGACCAATATAAACAACTAGCTGTTTGCCCGTGGCTTTGCCCGTGTGGAAATCTTAACACAGTAAGATTTCATCAAGTGTCACATTCACTGAACGATGATAAACTGGAAGACTTGCCGAGTTAGCTTCCCTGAAATACGACCATCTAAGATTCAAGTGGGTGCTGGAATTGTCTCGAACATCATGAGTCCAAGACTGGGGCATAATGATTTCTAGAAATTTCCAGAAGGTTCTACAGAGTTCTATTTGTTCTATTCGACTAAAGTTGGGCTTACATGTCATCGGGACTGTCACCAATCAGCTTAGCAACCCCGAAAACTATGGATTTGACAGTAATGTCGGTCATTTTGGACATTTTATTTTTCACCTCTTCTCACCCCCCATGCTGATGGGGGCTGAACATGACTGAAACGGCATCAGGAATGTCATTATTCATCTCAGCAACCTCGAAAACTATGGATTCGACACTAATATCGGTCGTTTCTGATTATTTTTACATGTCACCCCCTTCCCATTTTTACATGTCTCACCCCCACAGTATTTCTTTCCAGTCATATGTGTTCCAAGTTTGGTGTAAATTGCTGCAGGCATTCCAGAGTTATGCTGGAACATACACACACACATACATCCATACATCCATAGATAGATAGATAGATAGATAGATAGATAGATAGATAGATAGATA
>JAJKFI010000080.1:5074104-5108958 GCA_029204185.1 Lerista edwardsae
ATAGATAGATAGATAGATAGATAGATAGATAGATAGATAGATAGATAGAGTCACAGCTCTGTGTCATTTAAAACTGGGAAACTGTCTGCAAGCATAAAAGAGAACCACAGAAACTTTCCAGACAATCAAGAGGCAGTTGACACCCCTGATCTGCCATGACCTCTGACTGACCCTGAGATAAGATTACAGCTCATTTATTGATAAACATTTCTTGTCTTATGTATCTAGAATAGATTTGGGCCTTTAACTGTAAGACAAGCTTTTGCGATGTCCATACTGTCAAGCTTCCATTATTGATTTGCTCGCTGAGAAATCTCACAGGGCAAGACAAATTAACTGGAATTGAGCAGAAACAGTTCATAGTATGTGCAGAACACAGGCCAAAGCTCAGTCAAAACTACTATATAAATCAATATTATTAAATTTTCACAAATCTGTAACTTATTTGAACTTCCTTATCTATTAGAATTTTAATGCAAGTGTCTGCTTCAGATCACCTACAAAAAAAAAAAAAAAAGCCCTGATGTGCTACCAAAAAGCATAAGAAAAACTGTCTTTCCTAACTACAAATCTAATATCTCTGGGTATTTATCACATTTGTATATCACTCTTTTCCCATTTTTTCCACTCTTTTTTCATGAAGATCAGGATGCTGTACAAATGCTTCCTCCTGTTTAGCCTCACAATAGTTGGGCTGAAATGATGAAAAATTCCCCATATTTTGTTCTCTTGGTACACTCTGAGCTTTTCCTGAATTCCAGTTAACACATCTTGTAAGGTATTTGTCTCTAACATCCTCCTCGGTCATTATCACAAAGACCTCCACTGCAGATGCTGGAAACTGAAAAGGGATCTTAAACAAGCAAGACAAGGTCTCTACCACTGACCTATAGCTCTAATCAGATAATTTGCTGGATAATTTCTCTTTTGAATGCATATATTAATAATCTTTGAGCCACTACTTTTGGGCCCAAGCACATCCATCTATATACCAATCGATGTGGAATTTCACCCAGAATTTTTTTAAAAAAACTTGGAGTGTAATATCTTTATTCTTTTAAATGTTATGACTGAAAAACTACAAAAAATTATACAAAAATCACAGTTTGTTAAAATCGCTGTTTTTTGGAATAATATATTATATACTGTTGGATGCGGAATTTCACGAGGAATCCAATGAAAAACAGAGCATAATACCTTTATTCTAGCAAAAGTAATGGCAAAAAAAACAAACCAACCCGTAAATACAACTGACTTACACGGGGGTATCAAAACTTACAGCCCACAGACTTACATAATTAGTCCATGAGTGAAGCCCACAGAACCTTTTAATCTGCCCCCATGCTGCTTGCCATGTCTCCTGGCCTCCAGCAGCAAGCAAGCAGCTACAGGAGCAGCACTATATCTATGGTAGCAATTGGTCATCCAGGCCAGCAGTGGGAGCTCAAAGTAGGAAATGAAGCTCCCCCCAGCAAAGACACAGAGAAAGGCTAGTGTAGGAATGCAGAGCAAGCAAAACCTAGTAAGAACAAGAAGGTTAGATGGACTTGAGTAAGAAGCAGCCAGGTGTGTTACTCCTAATCCCTCCCCCTAGGCCTCCTGCCTGGCTCTTCCTGCCAACCTCAATCCTGGCCTCCTTCCTTCTCCAGCCTCAGTAAGAAACAGCAAAATGGTGGTGGTGGGTGCAAGAGGGAAAGTTTTGGCTGAGGGCAATCTCTCAAGAGCTCCAGGTTGAGGATTCTTGATTTTAAGAAAGCTCTGCTTTAAAAACAGTTAAGCACTGCTGGGAATGGAGCTTTCATGGAAGGGGGCTGCTTTCCATGAGACATGACTCTCATGTGTAGGACTGAAGTATTTTGAGATGGTGAGAATGGCCTGTGGATCTCTTTGTGGGAAAAGAGGAACGTGCTAATTGTTTTTTTAAAAAAAATTAACATTTGTTCCTGTTAGGAATATGCTATTTTCGTTCAAATAATATTTCTATTTCTATTTCTAGTTCCTTATATTTCTACAGAGACCCACCTACCTTTTTCATCAATAAATTTTTGTTTCAGTTTCAAACAAGCCTTCACATACAAGACTACTCCATTTTTCTTTTGATTTTCATGGGTTGAAATAAATTCTTCTCCCAATTTTTTGTGAATTAAATATTTTATATCCTTTTTTCTGATATATATTTCTTGTAGATAAATTACATCTTGTTTCAACTTTTTAAAGTAGTGAAAAATTCTATTTTTCTTTGGAGCATTTGCACCATTAATATTCAGTGATAACAATTTGTAACCCATTATTCTTGAGATGTAGGTAAAGTGTCCATCAAGTCTTTATCTTCATTTTGTTCTGATTCCATTTGTAAGACTTCTCCTTCTTTCAGCTTCTGAACAAATTCTCTGGCCTTTTGAACTATATCCACTTTATTCTTTGTTGGTATCTAAATGTAACTCCTTCTAATTTTCCTCATATCAACTGAACGTATCTGTAGCGGCACGCCCCCGTGGGTAGGTATGAGAAGGGGGTGCCAAGCGGGAGGCCGGGGCTGCCGCGGCCAGGTGCGAGGTGCCGCGGTGGCACAGCCGGGGCCGCGGAGGCTCTGCTGCTCTGCGCCGCCGCGGGAGCCCTTTCGGCGGCTGCGGGGCCTTGGCGGGCCTCCGGAGGCCCGGGGGTGGGCTCCCTTCGCCCCCCATCGTCCACCCAGTAAGCCCCTTTCCTTCCTAAGCGGGCGCCCGGGCGGGGGCGGGGGCGACAGCATCCACCAGAAATGTATAATCTTTCCTTTTCCTTAAGATTCACAATGGTATTTCTTTCAGAATTATAATCCTTATTCCTTCTATCTGTAGAGGCTTTTGTGCATGTTGCTGTAATATTTATCTCTTGTTCTTTTCCTGGTATACTTCCTGGTATATATTAGTATACTGGTATACGAATATATCTCTTGGTAGATTTCTTATTGCTGAAAATCTGGTTCTTATTCTGAAAGTTCAGTCCTTATAATAACCCAACTCCTGTTTATCAATTTGTAGATATTGTGCCAGGGTCTGTAGCATTTGTTCTCTCAAATCTTCAGTCTCTCCAAATGACTCAGAGACGGCTCTAAAACATAGTACCCTTTCCTTATCAGATTGTTCCAATAAAGCAACCATAATTTCCTCTCTTGTTCTGAACTCAGGACTTCATTTTGACATTACATTGTTTTGACTTTATTTTTTGTTTCTTGTGTTTCTTGTTTAATTTATTTCATTGATGCCTCTATCTGTGACAAATCTTTCTTAAATTCTATTTTTAAATTTTGTAATTCCTGCTGTACACCCTCCAGAGTCTGTTGAAATCTTCCTTCAAATGTCTTAAAAAGGTTCTGCATAAAGGCTGTTACTGTCATTGCTGGATCTTCTGATACAGTTTTACTTGGAGATTTTTGTTCTCTGTCTCTATCTCTATCTTTCATAGGGTATCTTTTATAGGCTGCTCTGAAATGCTGGTTTTCCTTCAGGAAGCCATTATAAAATGTACAATGTAATTGTTCCATTATATAATGTAATTTTACTTTATTCTGATAGATGTCACTCTCAGTCCATTTATTTTCTACGACCTTCTCAGAAACTATCTGTTTTAACCCCGGAAGCAATTTGGTACTAAATTGTATTTATTCAAGTTCATAACTCACTTTCCCATGGTCCGGCCATCTGTAAGAATTACGTAATGAACCAAGTCCACAAAATCAATCAAAATAAAAATATCAGTATAAAATCTGCGTCAACTCACTGGGTCACTCGTCCATGAAAAACTTTCATAGTTTTGCCTCTGAAATCTTGCTTTTCTGTTAAATATCTCCATTTCTGTATGAGCTCTTCCGTAAGCTCGAGATCTTGCTGGAAGGGGAGGGGCCTCAGCTATCCTGGCCAGAGCTCATAAGGAGCTCAGCCTGGGAGGAAGCAGTCACTCCTCAGCGCTAGGCAAAGGTCTGGCACTCGAGGGCTCCGCAGGGGATAGCTACTGACCTCCCTAGACGACGTCCTCAGGGGGACACCTTAACAGGGCGGAGCAGACGGCAAGGCACCCCGGACAGCCGACCCCCCAATCCTGCCATCCCTCGGATGGAGGTGGTGTGGGCCAGTGCTGCCCTATTTAGTAATAACCCCCGGGCGCAGAGCCACAGCCCCAGGGGAGGAGGAGAAGGACCGGCACCTGAGCCCCCAGATAGAGGGCCCCCAGGATCATAGACCTGATGCCCGCCCGATACCTCGTGCCCTTGGGCCTGCCAACACAGAGCCTGACGCACCCGATGGGATTTGGACCACCACCACCCAGTACGAGGAGCCCGGCGGCAAGGAGGAGCCACACAGTAATGTAGGGGGTAAGGGGTCTCCAGACCTACCCAGCTGTGTATGGGGGTCCCCGTGAAGGAACATGGCCGACCCCAGGGACCCACGAATGTAAGGAGTCTGTCAAAAATAAATGGCCTCAGGCGAGCCCAGCTCCAAGCCTCTTGAGTCTCCTTGCGCAGCAACCGCCAGAAGCACCTGCGCATCCACAACCTCCACCGCCCCTGATGTCCCACGCCACCAGCGATGACCCCATGAAGTTCACAGGGTGTCAAAACTTTATGGGCCCCAGGTGCAAAATGACCTAGCTACATCACTGCCCGGCACAAATCTTCCCCTAGAATGACCCAGCCTGTCTCCATCCCAAACATGGTCTGAAGCCCAAATGACAAGAGTACATATCATCTAATTCACCCAGTACCCTCTGGATTCAAGATACCACTACCACTCAACACCTTGCCCAAAAGCAAGAGGTTTGTAATTGCCTGACAATTATCCGATGGCAATGGCATTCCTACAAGGGAAACCAGCAATCCAAACTGTGAATGGCTCTGGAAGTGAGGGGGAAGAACTGTGTTCCATAGGAACTCAGACTCTTGCAACAGCATTTTGCCCCCCTATGCCGCTTTCTTATGGTGGGGTCCAGAGACAGTTGGCTTTAGTACAGCTGACAAAAAACCCCTCCATCAGAGAAGAATTAGTTATCCTCCCTGTCCACACAGCCAGCTGACTAATAAGCATATCTAATAAGGCACACAGGAGGCTCACAGCCATAACACCATCCTACCACCACCCCCGTAGTGCCAATGCAACATCGATGCGTCAGAGCTACGTCGTTAGCACCAATGTGGGAGTGCTGAGCAGCACCCTTGCATCGGCACTAATGCTCTGGGACTGGCGCAGCCGGCCTGTGAGCACCGGCCTCTGAGCGCCCACACTGATTGACCTCTGCACCAGCCAAAGCCGGCTAGTGCAGAGGTGGGATGAGGCAGGTGGGAGGGAGGGAGTGGGCAGGAGGAGGGCATTTCTGGGTAGGTGGGGTGTGCAGGCCGGTGGGTGGGCCAGCCTGGGAGGGAGGCAGGCTTGGGATTCAGCCATAAGTCTGAATCCTAGGCCCATTCCCTGGCCATGCAGCCCCAATTCGGGCTGCACAGTCTCCTAGGATCTGTGCCTGCTGCTTAGCAGGTGCAGTTCCAAGGAGCACATAGGGGAGGCTGGCACCTCCCCTCATGCAAGAGAGGCTCCAGCCTGCTCCTACTTTGCGTAGGATGCAGCACAGGCCTGCTGTCCTGCCTGTTCTAGCACAAGGTAGGATTGCGCCACCAGTCTCATACTGAAAAATATCCCGTCCACATCCTCAGGCTGTACAAACTGGAAAGAACCCAAAGTAACAGGTACCAAGGGAACTATAAGTGGCACTGTCAGTGGCACATGTTGGATAGATGCAAGTAATTTTATCTGCTAAATGCCTAACAAATTCATCACAATGAACAGCTGAGTTCATAGAATCACAGAGTTGAAAGGGACCTACAAGGTCATCTAGTCCAACCCCCTGCCTGTAGCTGGCAATCCTCCTAGAGCATCTTCAGCAGGTGCCTGTCAAGCCGCTGCTTGAAGGTCTCCAGTGAGGGAGAATCCACCACCTCCCTTGGCAATCTAATCCACTGTCAAACCACCCTTATTGTCAACAAATTCTTCCTGTTGTCCAGCCAGAATATCTGCCCTTGCAGTTTGTACCCATTGGCCATAAGCTTTCCTCAGTCCATTCACAGTGCTCTGCACTAATTCATCAAGGACATTCAAAATGGTGCCTGTGCTTGGGGCAAAGTGCTTTGAAGGGTGGAGGTAAAGCCTCCAAGGCTCTCTCCACTCCCTTCAAAGCCCTCTGCACCAATTGCAGGCACTGCTTTGAATGTCCCTGCTGAATTCAAACAGCATCTGTCACTCCTTCAAAGCACTCTATGCCAATCACAGGAAGAACAGGGGAACCAGATGTAGGGTTGATGCTTTCAGAAGCCTGCATTCGCTGCTATGTGTAATTACATATGAAAGTTGCCTTATACTGTATTAGACAATTGATCCCTCTGTCCACTATGTTTGACTGACAGCAGCTCTCCGACATTTTAGCCAGAGGTCTTTTGCCTCCTTTGCCATTTTTTGCACAAAACACCAAAAATGCTGGCAATTGAACTCGGGATGTTTTAGATGGAAGGTAGCTATTCTGTAATAGAACTATGGATCTAAGAGAGTTCCCCTTTTAGCTCTCTTATCACTGCACTGGTATTATTTGAGAAAAGGGGGCATTACATGCTTCATTTGCAGCAATACAGGTCTTTCAGCTTCAGAAAAAGCCCCTGTAATGGCTTTTTCAACTTGTACCATAAACAACTTTTTAAACTACATGTACTCTGTTTTATGACTTTAATTATTTACCATTTCTCCCCCACCACATGCAATATACAGCTTTAAAAATAATTTTGAAACAGCTTTTGCAACGAACTACCCAAGATCTACAATGTACTTCAAGGGACAACATCACTCACTCATGCAAATTGTGCCACTGTGGAGAAGAGGGTTTTTTTTCCTCACCCCTAAATACGCAGTTTTATCCACAAAAGAACATTCACCTAATCCACTCCTAATGCATGTTGATTTGGGAATGATTCAAAAATACAAATTATCTGATGATGTCCCCTGAGAACCACCAGCTACTTTATTATACTTCAAGGGCTGATTCAAAAGAATGTTTTTTTAAAAAACTCTTCCAGGAAAATGTTTAATTTTTAAGGCCAGCACAAATAGTCCCCTCCTTCTGAGAATTAGCTACCTGTCAATAGCCTGCCTCAAAACTCCTTTTGATTAAAGGGTATCACTGTGGTTTGCAAAACAATGTTATATGAACAAGAATGATTTTCTAAACATTGCTGTAAAATAACATGCTCTTTGCTCCTTTACCTCAGGGCTGCATTGTGGCTCATCGGTGCGGGAACACTGGATAGGATTGTGCCCTTAATGTCATAGCTTCCTGTGCAGCAATGCAGCTGTGCCACCTTGACATCCCTTGTACCTTGCAGGAGAGTTTTGACATGTTGAAGCCTCCTCAGGGTAAGGGAAAATTTGTTCTCTGGCCCTGGGAGAGGCCTATGCTGGCCAAATGGGCCTATTTTAGTGATTCCCAAAGTCCTACTTAGACTTTGGGAGCCAACATGAGTAATTGTGGGAGCAGGGGCAGTGGCACAGGGTGTTTTTTTTTTTTTTTTTTGGTTAGGCTGTGAAGCTGTAATAGGCTTAAAGAGACCAGAGTAAGGAATTTTGTAGCTAGGGAAATACTGAGAGAAGAGCTGCTAGTTAAGGCAACACAGTACAGCTGTATGCTGTAAGTACATGCCATAAGGCACACTCACCTGAAGTGAGCTACCACTGTAGTGGATATATTATTTATTTATTTATTTATTTATTTAAAAGATTTTTACCCCGCCTTTATGCCCGAAGGCACTCAAGGTGGCATATTTATTTAAAAGATTTAAGATATAAGCAGTCCCCAGAAGCTTCTCTCTGCTAGTGTGTTTCTAGTGTGTGTGAGTATCTCTTTTTGTGAGAGTTAGTGTATCTGCTATCTGTTTGGCAGTATCTGCTGTGTTCTGTGACCAGTGTGTTGCAGTATACTATGGGCTTGGAATGTATGTTAAGAAGTCTTGGAATTACTTGTTACTTCCTGATACATCTGATTGCCTACTGTGTTTGGACCTGGATTGTATGGCTGAAAACTCAACCTGCCTAATCCCTTGGAACCATTATATTACTAATACAAGTCTTAACTAAGGTACCACACCTTATTTGCATGGATTTATGTGGTTGCTGATGTTCATGGGCACTTGCTTCACTCTGCTGGTTTCCTGACTTTCATTAAGTTTGGTTAGCCATAATCGTTTTCATGGAAAAACTGAAAGTGCGTTCCGATCACAACATGGAGCAACTGGGAGCTTCGGTAAGGCACACAGAACCTGCCCAAGCTTGCGTGACCACACAGGTAGGCTGTGGGCGCACCAGAGGGACATCCATAACTGTGCCACCCCCCTGCGGCCCAAACCAACTCGTCTTCTTCCAATGAGGCCCAGGAAAGCTAAAAGTTTGGACACCCCTGGTCTAGGCCGCACACTCTTTCCACCAGCATATGCTTTCCACCGGCATAGCACCTGACTGGATCGGGCCCAATTAGTCAATGGCAATTTAAATACAAACCAATGAGCTGTGTGATGCGGCTGCAAATAAAGTGAATGCTTTGCTGGGCTGCATTAGCGGAAGCATAGGGTCCAGATCATGAGAAGCAATAGTTCCATTCTATTCTGCACTAGTTATATCTAATTTTGAACACATCCAGTTTTAAGAAGGTTCTGACAAAGGCAGCTAAGGTGGTGAGGGGTCTGGAACAGTTAAAAGAGCTTGGTATATTTAGCCTGTAGAACACCATGTTAATGTTAGATGTGATAGCTACCTTCAAGTTTCTGAAAGGCTGTTACACTGAAGAAAGGAATGGCTTCCTGAGGGCAGTTCTAGAACCAATGAGTTGAAACTATGGGGAAGTAAGTTTAGACCAGGAATGCGTAAAAGTTCCTACCTGTCAGAGCTGCCCAGCATTGGAACAGCCTGCCTCACACCGTTGCGGGCTTTCCCTCATTGGAGGTTTTCAAGCACAGGCTTGGATGGCCCCTCCGGCAGGGGATGCTGCAGCCTATCTCTCCTCCTTCCCCTCTGTGCTGTCACTTCTGCCTTTTAAGCTACCAGCCTCGTTTTCTCTGTGTCTACACTCACTAGTGGATTAGTTATGAATACACTTTACATAAAAAACAAGCTCAGTTGTGTGAAATAAATTCACAATTCAGAAATTGTATCAAGCTTTAATGTGAACACAGAGTTGATTGAACACCTATACAAAAGCAGGTCATCCAGTGTTTTTTTCCCTCCAGTCCAAGCACATCTCTAAAATAAACCATATAGCAGTACCTCATATACTACAATTCAGTCTCCTTGAAATAGTAGAATGGAAAGACCTTTTTCTTCCATAGGATATACATATGATGTACATATACTTCCCCATTGTATACAGCATTGCTAGAGGTAACATGAGCTGTTCATCATTTGATGTTGGGGGGGACTTTTAGCATCACATAAATCAACTTCTCATCACTGCCTAAGCTCAGTATATAACTCAAGGAGCTACTTGACCTTGCTGAAAATAAATACGGCCTGTATAAGTGCATAAACGCCTGTATAAACGCTTGTCACTGTTTCTATACTGTCCTCTGCAGAATTTATCATCAAAACTGTAATAAAAGCATACCACCGTCATTGCCGTTTTGCAATATAGTGAAAAGAGGGAAAACAACATTAATCTAAAGGTCACTTTAGATGTAGTTTTGATTCATATTCCTTTACCCTGTGGGCAATACTGTATGATGTGTGAGATGTGATTAAAGATGGACTGATTCCATCCTGCTCCACTTTAGAAAATATTTGGATTAATTTCCTAGATCAGTGTGTCAGGGTCCATGGCCAGCCCCAGCCTTACCTGAGGTGGCCAGGCATGCCCGGGTCGCCAACATGACACAGCTTCAGCAGGCGTGGGGGGCGGGACACGAGCAGTAGCATGGCACAATGTGGAGCCCCAAACAGCAGGCAGGCACGGCCGTGCCCAAGCCACCTGGGATGCAGCATCGACGGCAAAGACGTGCGTCCCTTGGGTGAGCTGGACTCGGGTGGGGCGCCTCCCAATGCCAGCACCTGCAGACAGGCCATGCGCCTGGCTGCCGACCCAATGCGCACAGGAGAGGAAAGGGGCTGGCCAGACAATCCCCCTGAGGAGGGGGGGGTAGAAGGCTGCCAGCTGGCCCCAGCAGCCCTGCAGTGAAGGAAAGCCCCCTGGTGCTGCTCCCACCAAGCCGAGACATCCTACAGGGCAGTGACAGCCCCAGACAGGCAAGACCCACTCCTGAGCACACTGGGAGGCAGGGGGATGGCTCTGCCCCCTCATTGAGGCAGGGACAGAAGGAGGCTGGGGCCTTCCCCCAGGAGAGAGAGGGGGCAGAGCCACAGAGGCAGGGCCCCACTTTAAAAGCCTCTGATGAAGGGCAGTCAGGCTGAGGCCAGAGAGGAGGTTGGAGGACTGGCAGCCTTTGGTATCATGCTCTATGGGGAAAAGGATGCAGGGTGAAGCAACCCCCTTTCCCCATGCCCAATCAGAGGGTGACTCTCTGGGGATGTGGCATTTGCCCACCACTTGCCCCTCTCCCCCTTGTGGCTGGGCGGCTGGGGTGTGTGTGTCCCCAACTTGGGTGGTCTTCTAAAAAGTTTGAATACCACTATCCTAGATGACTTGAAATGATTTGATTGGGGTCTTGATTAGAACAGTAGGCAATGACACCCCTACACCAGACTCAGAAAAACCTCATTCTTTGTTGCAGACTAGAGGCATTTATGTAGCCTTACAGTAATTCTTTCAGGGTCCAATCCTAACCACACCAGTGCTGGCAATTTGGGTGTACCACTGGCACTGTTATTGTAAAAATGCTGTAAAGCACTTCCAGCACTTGTGGTAAACCCTAATGCTGGTGCCCACCGCCTGGAGGCACAATGGGACCCCAGCAGCAGATAAGAGGCCACCAGTATTGCACTGATTCTGGGCAGGGCAAGTTGGGCAGAGCAAGGTGGGACTGGCGATGGCCACTCCCACCAGATCCTATCCTCCATGCAAGGCTTCCCTCTCATCTATGCTGGTAAAATAGCACTGAAAGCCCTTCACCCTTACTATGGAGGAAGGGGAGGAATCTCCCCTTCTCCTAACATGCCTCCAGTGCCTGCTTGGTGCTGGTAGGATGCAGTGGTAGCCACTTGCCCAGGCAGCATAGGATTGGTCTGCCCATTCCTTTTCTTAGCTGTTCACTTGAGAAACTCTAACTGAAACTTTTTAATTTTCCTTATTTCTTAGAATTTTCATTTGAGCAGAGACTTTTATATTTTGCTTTAGGCAAAGTTAGGTGGAAACTCAAGGTAGACTTGCACAACTCACCAAGCCAAACATAGTGTGAACACATCTACCAAGTGACTAAAGTTGACAGTAGGCAGCAAAAGCTAAGGAGTCATTGACCAGTGGTAGACCCACAGCTCAGCCCATTGTTCCAGGCGTTCCAGCGGGGCACGGAGGATGTTTTGTTTCGCACCCTTTCTCGCAGGGGCGCGAGGGGGCCCTGACCCCTGCAGCGTTTGTTGCCAGGCCGCAAGGTGTCTGTGTGCCGAGTTTGGTGTCGATCGACCCCACCCACCCGTCCCTACAGGCACTCTAAGATTAGCTGGTTGCTTTTGCTTTTGCAGGGGCTGGGTAGGAAATTTTTTTGCTGCTAAAGAGATTGCAGAAAGTTGGCAGTTTTTTTACCTACCCCAGACTGTTAGCTGGGTGGGTAATGATTAAGGTTTTTTGCCAGATGGCCACTGGCAGTTTCAAGATGGGCCAGACAGGTAAGGAGTAAGTTACAGTGTCCACTATGAGCCAGAAAGTTGAGGGGTGAGTAAGTGCCACTCACAGATTGCTGGTCTGGCTCAGTGGGGTAGGCTGGCTAGGAGTGGCTGTGACTTCACAGGCACCACCTGTTAAGTAGATGCTGTCCCATTGCTTTAACCCCTTAAGGGTGAGTATGATAGGATACCCTTGGCACATCAGGGGTGGCCTGTAATCAGGCAGTTTCACGCCCTTGTAATGGGACTGTTGATGGGTGTTAGAAGCCATCTCCCCAAGGTAGGGCCTGCACTGTTTGGGAGTTATGTCTCCCTGCTGATTATTTGTGATGTTTAATAAAGTGGCCCATTAATCCCATCTCTGTTGTCTCATGTCATCACTTGGGCGGTTCCACATAAGCCACACAGAAGCCACTCTTTTGGCACACAGATGCCAAAAGAGCATCTGTCTGCATATTATCTCGCAAAATCCTGTTCCTTAATGTTCCTTAATTAATAACAGTACATAAGCCAATGGCAGCCAGATAGACTTCTGTTCTACTTGTATGAAATCAGGATAACTCAGCCAATCACTGTCAGAGGTTCGGTCAGCACCACAAATTATCACAGCCTACAATATATTTTCTGCCCATGTTGAAATCCCTTTACTTCAGTAACAGTCCAAGCCTACCTAAAAAGCTTCCTTGCTGATTCAGCCACAACAAGAGAGCATGTGCTACATCCTTCAGGTCTGTGGGGAGTCATAGAGGTCTCAAAGTAAGGAAGCATTTGTTCCTTTTCCTAAGGCAATCCTGTGCTGCCCCAATGGGTGTTTGGATCTGTACTTGGTTTTGCTGGTGCAGAACCAAGGAAAGTAAGGGAGATGGAGTGGAGGAAGGAATGGAGATAGGATCCTGGTGTATGCTGATGCCACCAAGATCCAAACTCTCCCTTCCCATTACTCCTTCCACCCACCCTGATACTTTCTGTTCCTCCCCTTTCCACTCAATTCCTTCCACCACCCACCCCTGCCACAGATGTACTGGGGCTGGTAGTGGGTGGCTATTCCATTGGTATATGGCTGGCAGCCACATACACTGGCAGCCTCACTGCATGCACTGTTGCAGTAGCACTTCAGCCCAGCAGAACATGTGTTAGGATCTCCTTTCAAAATAACTGGTAGTGTTTTTTTAAACTAAAATGTTAGTTGATTCGGTAGCATGGAGCTGCATCATGTCACTAGCTGTAGAAGCCAATTGTTCATCATCAAATTAGCACATACTTTGGAGCATACAATTATGAACCATATTTTCTTTCTAAGTTATTTTTACAATAATGGCTTCACAGGAACCTTTTAAATATTTAGTTCTTTCTCTCTTTCCTTCTCCCTCTCCCTCTCCCTCTCCCACACACACACACACACACACACACACACATGCAAGTCTCTACCTGCTGAGGGAAAAAGAGGGGGGAGCTCTCTGCATTGTCAGAGTTGTTTTCTCCTTTGCCAATTTAGTTATATCAGAATATTAATGAATATTAACATCTTCTGACTGTGGCTGTTTCAGAAATTTGACAGTGCAATTACTTCAACCTCCTTTTAATAAAGTCCTTTTCTGTTTTTCATAAAAAGAATTAACTTCTTCTAGAGAAATGTTCTCTGGGCACAGGAATGGGTTTGACTAAAAACTTTTCACTTCTATTGACAATCTTTTTAATTATGAATTTTTTTTTTGCAGCCATGCTAGTGGAGCAGGCACATATTGGACAGCCAGCAGGAGATAAGTAAAAATACTTGTTATTTACGCCCCAGTAAGCTGCTTTATCCCTGATGTGTCTCCTCAGACCTAAAAGGCAAAGTGGCCTGGGAAAGAGGCAATAGGATCTAGTCCACAGAAGTGCCACCACAATCCACCCTCTCCCAGTGGCTTTCTTACCATTTAGTGGGGGGGGGATTGCCCATGCGTGGCATCCACCACAGGTCTCATGCGGCATCCTAGTTGCATGCCAAAAGCATTCTGAAGGCATCAGAAGGTCTTTACACAATGCTTCCAGTTTTCATTGGAGTTTAAGGCTCTGGAGTTTAAAGTAAGTGTGTGTGTGTGGGGGGGGGGTACCAATCACTAGGCAGTTCTACATTCAGATATGGATAGATGTGTGAGAGCTTGATTCCATGTATAACCGTTACATATACGTTACATATATTACATATTCAATATGTTAGTCCTGTTAGGTCCATGTAAGGTCAGAATGAAATAAGCCTCTTTCATACTTTGCCAGGCATTCTATAGAATGTCTGACATTCACACAATGCCTGTTGAAACTGATTTTAAATACTGAAACAAGATGTTTCAACGCTGCCCGTCATAATGTTGATGCAATGCTGTAAGTGCTGACGTGGGGGTGCTGATCAGTTCTGGGCAGGGGGAGGGCGGGAAATGGGCGGGCTGTTTAGCAGGCGCAGAGCCAAGGAGTGCATTTGAGAGGCTGGAGTCCTTCTAGGCCAGTGATGGCGAAACTATGACATGCAGTATATGCCCTACCAGTATGAACCCATCTGAGACAGAGATATCGCCTGGATGGTAATACCACTGGATGGGAATATTTGCAATTGCGACACCTGTCTGTATCCAAATATGGTCCTGCTGCCTTATCCTCTTCTCAGATCCCGTCACTTCTTCAGATCCTTTTGGACTCAAATGAAAAGAAGAAGCCAACTATGTTTATAAATATTTGATGTCATTAAATAAATTTGATACACATATGCTCAGAATCAGTTGGAATACAGGGTTGGGGCGTCCCATTTTGCATAGCCAATGGCCAATGGTTTTAAAGAATATACCTGAAATATCTATGGCTCTTCGTTTACTTAGTTTACTTCGTTTTGCTTAATACAGCAAAAAATTGTTTTCAGAGTGTATTGGACTCCGCTAAATCTTAAAGGACTATCGCCCGGAGCTGCTGAGACCAGCTGGGCATGCCGCCATGGACACCCCACAACAGTCTGGGCAGCCTCTTACCTGGCTGGCAGTGCAGGGAGGGTCCTGAGTGGGTGATCAGGCAGGCAAGTGTAGCAGACAGCTACCGACAGGCTGCAGCAGCGCCGAGAGCTGCATCGGCCCCTGGTGGAGACAGAGGACGTCTTAGGCCTCGGAGCAATGGTGCAGGCAACGCCCCCAGCCCAATGCACAATGCTGGGTCGGAGCGAGCTCCCATGAGACTTTGCTGCAGAAAGGGCAGAGCTGGGAGAATCAGCTGGGAGCCTCATAAGAGGCCCAGCTGGGCTGGGGAGAGGTCAGACACTCTCCTGCTGGCAGAGAAGGGGAAGAGGGACCTCAAGAGGCTGGCAATCTCCCTCCCCTTGCAGGCCCTGGAGCCTATACTTGGATGGGGCCGGGGAAGCTGCAGGGTGCCCTGGAAAGGGCCGGAGCTGGCCTGTCTGGGGAGCTGGTGGGGCGAGGGGCCTGGGGGTATACCAGACTGCCAGCTCAACCCCCTTGCTGCCCCTTGGTGGGAAGACCAGGGGCCCGAAACTGTGGGGAAGCGAGGTGCCAGGAGGTGCCTCACCTGGGCCTCAGAGGGACACCAACCAGCCACTCGGGTCAGGCCAAAGCAACCACACAATGCCTCAGCCTCATGGCCCAGAGGCCTAAAGTAGCAGTGGCTGGACCACCTGACAAAGACCTAGCAGGACCAAGGCCACAATGCGCCTCGATTATGTGCAAGTTCCTGTGAAGCAACAGGGCTCGAGGACTGTAAACGGACTCCTGTGAAGTAACATGAATATGAAAGTTGTCACAAGAATAAATTGCCTGTATAAAGAATCTGCCAGAATTGCTCGTGTTTTTTTTTTGTAGTGGTGAGTGGTGTCATGCCTCGTTTTCTGCCTCTCTCGCCCCACCATCTTGGGGGGCGTCAACCCCACCCCTGAGATGGACGTGACAAGGACTCATTAAAGAATCCCATGCTAGCAGTGTGGGACAACAGAAACCTCCCTTTCACACATGTTTTGGCTATGCTCAGTTATAACTGGATTCTGGAGTGAAGTAATCAACGTTATAAACATTGTTTTACAACAAACTTTGGTATTCAGTGATACATATGTTAAATTATTTACCTGTGAGATGGGGACTATCCATGGGTCAACGGAAGTGGATTCTCTGTGCCCTTACAATGGCAAAAAAGATGATACTGTAAAATTGGAAAGATAAAAGCCCACCAACCTCTATTCAATGGCTACGTTTATTAAACAGCTATATTTGAGCCAAGGGGATGTGGTGGCGCAGCGAGTTAATCCGCTGTCGCTGGGCTTTCGACCGCAAGGTTGGGAGTTCGAGACTGCGTGACGGAGTGAGCTCCTGTTGCTTGTCCCAGCTCCTGCCAACCTAGCAGTTCGAAAGCACCTAAAATGCAAGTAGATAAATAGGGACCACTTTGGTGGGAAGGTAATGGCGTTCCGTGCGCTACGGCGTAGAATCATGCTGGCCACCATGATCGGACAAAAACGCCGGCTCACAGGCTTTGAAACGGAGATGAGCACCGCCCCCTACAGTCGGTCACGACTAGACCATTCGGTCGTGGGGAAACCTTTACCTTTTATATTTGAGCCAATAGCTCAAACTATCGAAGACAGTTACAGTTGGATATATGGAAGCCATTCCTTGAAAAAGCATTTATTTGCTCTTGAAGTGTGCAATTCTTAATTTTTACTTCAATGTTTGATAGCCTGTACATACTTTTTTTTTGGTCACTTCACATTTGTGTTGTAATTTTTGTTTATGCATGGGTTGTTTTTTGTTAGTTTGTTAAAGAAAATAAAGATTAAAAAAAGTAGAGAATCATCAGCGACAACAACCATCCCCCTCTTCTTGGGTCGGGATTCCCCTGTGCTGTCTGATTTTGTCAGCTGTTAATGTCTGCTGAAGGGTTCCTCAGAAGATTTACTATCTGAGAGACACTGGAATTGGTTGTAGAACCACACAAGTTCCAGTGGTTCAGCATGTCTTTTGGCTTTCCTTTTCCTGACAGTAACACACTTCCATGCAGACTCAAGACTGCTACTATTGAGACTGAAACCCTTGCCACAAAGAGACTTGAGTGTGTCACATGGCTGCCCTCTTTTTACCCTTGCTCTGCTTAAAAAGGCATTTCTTGGATGTGTGTGGGATAAGGGGACTTGAATCCTGGGTACAGGGATTCCTAGGTGCCTTTGTTGCTGATGCCACAGTAGATTCTGTCAGGGGTGGGGGTTGGGGCGTGGGGCTGGGGGTGGGGCTGCTATGGCATTCTTTTGTATGTGTGTGGGCAGTGATGTCATCTGGTAATGAAGATCGGGAACGCTGGGCGGGACTTACGTGTGATTGGCAACCCATCCGTTCCATTTGGCAGCTGCCCTGGCCTCAGGGGGGCTGCCCCCGGTTGGCACGCCCCACTGCTGCTCGCCCAGGCATCCGGTGCACCCCCCACCCATCCCCCCCAGTGAGCAAGTGCCCCACCAAGGCCAGGCCAGCCGCGGAATGGAACGGACAGGCAGCCAATCACGCGTAAGTCCCACCCAGCGTTCCCGATCTTCATTACCAGATGACATCACTGTGTGTGGGCCATTTCCCCATGCATTGCTTCCTGTTGCTGTGTTTATCATTTCTAGGAGCTGATGGGTGGTGTCCCTCCAGTGATAGCCGCCTGTTCTTTACCCAGCCCCCTGATCAGTTCACTCCGGTGAACTTTAGCTGGCTGCTAGCATTGGGGCTTAGTGGATGCTGTGATTATGGAGCCAGCGAAAATGGCAGAGGTAAGCATGGTGAAAGGGAGAGATAGCATTAGCAGCAGGTGGGGAGTCATGTGCCAACTGGCATTTCATTGGCACACGTACACTCAGAGGCACCCCATTAGGGACCCCAGCTTTAGCATATTTGCGTACACAATCACACGCTCTTAATGACAGGGATATGTTTGGAGAAATGCATCATTAGGTGATTTTGTCATAGAGTGTACTACAGAAACCTAGATGTTATAGCCTACTTACTATACACAAGATGCTGTTGCCAGTGTAATATGGCACAGTGGGTTGGAGATGGCAGGAGGAGGGCATTCTGTGGCAGGGAGGGGCATTTGTGGGATGACTAAGAGGCAGATCAGGCCTGAGACAGGGGTTGGACCGGTCTTGATGAGCTAGGCCAGATCCTAACCCCATTCAGATTTGCAGCTGCAAAATAGCAGGTGCAGATTCTAATGGGCTGGCTGACACACGACACAGGGTAAGGGGACTAAAATCCAGTGGCAGTGCTACCATTACCCTGGGGGTAATGTCAGTTTAGCGTGTGAATAGGGATTAAATTTATACTTCCGAGCCATCATATTCCAAATAAACCTGATGGAAGATAATGGTGTCTTGGTGTTGATTTTGGTGTCGATCGACAGTATTGGTGTCAATTTTGTTTTAGAATATGTACTGTAGATCCCAAAACTGTCCATGTCGCCATTGGCGCAACTGCAGATATTTCCAATCTAGTCCAAGAAGGGGTCTCAGCCTGCCGAATGTCCCAACGGTTGCATGAAGTCAAGTACACCTGATGATATAGGCTTAAATCAGGAAATACAACCCCCCTTCTTTGTATGCTAGCTGCATCTTTTCTAAAGATATCCCAGGTATTGCAAATCCCTATAAACGTTTCCTAAATAAGGAGTACAGTTTATTAATGTAACGTTGTGGTAGATCAATGAACATAGCATGCATTATGTATATTATGAAAGGTATAATATTCATTTTGAGTGTATTAATTTTACCCCATATGGACATATTTAAAAGCATCCATCTTTCCAAGTCAAGTGATATTTTGTATGTTAACATTGAAATTCAGTTTAACAAGCTGTGAAATGTATCTGGGGATTAGTATTCCCAGATATTTAATATATTCCAGACACCATTTGAATTTCCATTCTCTAAACATATCTTGTGAAATACTGTCCCCCAATGGCATTACTTTGAATTTAGTCCAATTAATAGAGTAACCGGATATAGAACCACAAACTGTCATTAGTTTTAATAATTCAGGTAAAGAGATAAGGGGATCAGCTATACATAACAGAATATCATTTGCATATAACATTATTTTGAACTCCTCAGCATTGAATATATAATTGAAACATATTGGGATGACTGTCCTGATTGGAAAATGCAAATGGAAGGCTAACAGTTGTTTAGGAAGAACAGATGTAGCAAAAAGGGAGGGGGCTGCATTATATGTCAAGAATATATACACCTGCTCAGAAATCCCAAATGGTCACGATAGCTCTGTGGAGAGTATCTTGGTAAACATTAGGGGGAAGAGCAACAAATGCAACACTGTGGTGGGCATCGACTATAGACTGCCAGGCCAAGGTGAGGAGGTGGCTGATGCTTTCCTGAAACAACTTACAGACATTAGAAGAAAACATGAGGTAGTTGTAATGGGCCTGTCAGATTTGCATCCCATTTCTGAGCCAACTGGCACAGATAAGATGGTGCTAAGGGGCGTGGGGGCTGGCAGAAGGATGTTTTGGAGGCAGAGAAGGGTGTTTTTGGGTGGCGGAGGGCAGAACAAGAGGAGAATTGAGCCTGGGAGGGGTGGGATTGGTGATGGTGGCACACACTGCATCCTAACTCCCTTCCCCAGCTAGGCTTCCTGCATTTGCACCAGCTATATAGCAGTTTCAGATTCAAGAATTACTGCGGATTACTGGGGATAAGGAGAACTTATCTCTGAGGAGACTTCCTGAATTGCACTGGATGCATTGCAGGCCATACATCCTGTATGTACCAGTTTGGGATTAGACTGACTGCTGATAAACAGTGAGCTTTATCTTATTCTAGAATGGGCTCCATTTTCATTTGTGATCCCTAGTTAGGCCAGCATCAAAGCAATAATTCAGATTTGCTTAGTATAGGTAGTATATGCTTGGGTTGAGGACATCTGTTGTGTTTTTCTGGGAATGATGCACAATGAAACCAGATATGCTGTGCTTTTTAATTGGGAACAAGTAATTATATTCAATAATGATGCACTGTCACTATTGGAAAAATTGTGTCAATGAGAAAAATGCATATCCAATATATTTTAAAAGTATATAAAATGTGTTATCAAACTGTGGAAACATGCTCGAGTCTACAGTCAATTTTGTTACACTTTTCAGTATAAATATATATTTGCTTGATTGGACACTTGTGCTTCATTTGAATGCTTGCTGAGGTGGGCATTTTGCTCCTTCCTTTCTGCACAAGGCCAGTTGGGAACAACAGTTCATTGGTGTTGTCTGTCAGGGACGAGTTTATACAGATATTTGAGCTCCTGCCTGGATTTGCCATTCAGGGTGTGTTTGGCATTTGACTATTGCCCTCACATCCAGGATGGAAGCCACAAGCTAGTTGAGGCCAAGCAGGACTTTTTTTTCCCCTTCTGCTGATTGGCTTGTGGTGGTATTTTGTGAGGGGGTTTCCACTTACTTGACTGAGAAGATGTGGTATTTTAGCCTGAGTAGTTGCAACTGGCAGGTGTAGTTCAGAGTAGTGATGGATTCACTATACTATGGAATGTACCATATATAATCATGTATAAGTTGAGAAATTTATGCCTAAAAATTGACTAGAAAACCCTGGCCCTGACTTATATTTGGGGGAACACAATAAACACCTTAAAGTCACACGATGGGTGGATGGCCGAGCTGTTCCGAGTACTACTTTTGAAAGCCAGAGAGCTGCAGAGCCTTCTGAGCATGCTCAGCTTTGAGTATGCTCAGACGCAGCTGAGGAAAATGAATGGAGTCCTATGGAAAGTGAAACTGAGCCACACTGCATGTTTACTTGTGAGTAGGCAGCCATGCCATGGTGCGTTGGAAAGGGCAGGCTGAGAGAAATGCAATGCTGTCAGAATGGTCTTGATCTGATGAACATAGGTCCCAAAACCACTCAAGAAAGAAGTCCCTCCCTCTAAGCTAAGCATAAGTATTGAACCTTATGGAAAATGAAACTGAGCTAGTGTTGTGTTTACTCATAAGTAAGCAAGTGTTTATGGCAACACATGAGCTGAATTCAGCAGGACTCTTCAACCTCTACATTTGAGGATTGTGCATTCATGTGCAAAAGGTAAACAGGCTGCTTGGAAAACAGGCAGAAAGCTATTGGGCAGGGTTTTTTCAGGGTGAACTTTCAGACCATGTGCTCTCTTTTGTTCCAGACAGCTGTGTTGCTGAGGTACTGTGCAAACTATTGGGAGGGGGGAGAGAAACGGGCTCTTTTATTATTCTCAAGCATTACTCCCAGGCAGGTATGCTGCTCTTCTCTCAAGGCATATAGGAGAATCTGAGGGAAGAGGAGGCAACACACACACACACTGTTCCCTGCCTCTTCCTTTCAAGAACATAACAAATCAACTTAGGGGGAGGGGGTAATTATGGAAATTGCATGATAATCAATTTCATTAGGGAGGAGGGGTAATCATGGAAATTGGAGACAGGGAATGGTATCAGCAGTGGCCCCTTGTTGGTCAGCCAGGAATTACAGGGTTAACCTCATAGCCTTTGCCTGCAGCTAGTACACAACTGCAGCCAGTTGGGGATAACAAGGCTCCTAGGGATAAAAGGAGCTCCTGGGAGGAGCAGTGATGTGGGTGCAGAGAGATGGAAAAGGGTTGTGGATTGGCTGATGGGGTGAGGAATAGTTGAGGCTGTTGGGACTGGGATTGTGGTTGGAACTAAGGTTGCTCTTGGAGACTGTGGGGGATTATTGTGGGACTGCTGTGCCCCTGGAGTCACCAACTGGAGAAGGAAGGAAGCAGCGGTGTCATCCGGCAACCAGCTGCCGGAATGCTAGGTGGGACTTACCGCCTGATTGGCTGCCTGTCTGTGACGTGTCGCCCCTGCCCACCTGCCACGCGGGCACCCCTGGCTTCGGAGGGGGGTGCCCGCTTGCCTGGGGGGCGTGCCGGGTGCCTGGGCAAGCAGCAGAGAGATGCGCCAACCGGAGGGAGCCCACGCAGCGGGCGGGCAGGCGGCGACACGTCACGGACAGCCTGTCAATCAAGCGGTAAGTCCCGCCTAGCGTTCCAGCAGCTCGTTGCCGGATGACACTACTGGAAGGAAGACCTTCGTGGCTGAGCAGGCAAGCTGACTGCATTTTGCCTTCTCATGGATGGTGGGGTTTAGTAGTGCCTTGTGTAAAACTAAGGTGGTTTTGGATGATAGAAGGAAAGCTAATTAGCCTACTGTGAACATAAGATTGCAGAGAGAATTTGGCACAACAGTTATCCCTGCAGAAGTCAGCTCAAGCCTGTAAAGGGCTCTGCAAGCAGGTAAACTGAACTCAATAGGGTGACATGCATTCCTCTATTCCAGGCAGATACTGTAGATCATTTGTCAGAATCTGGTGTTGGGTAAAATCAGACAAACCCATCTAATTCAAAGAATTGCAGATACCCCTAAGTTTTCCTCTCGACTTATCCATAGGGCATGGCAAATTCCATGATTTTTGGAATCATTACCCCTTAAAACTTACCCTTGTCTTATTCATGAGATTGACTTATACTCGAGTGTATATGGTAGTTGTTCCTGAACTGAACAAGAACTGTAATCTTTTACAGTGTGCGAACTCCATGAGGAACTTGCCAGCCATGTGGGACATCGGGTGGGCAGTGGAGTTCATGGACGCGCAAGCGCTTCTGCCTGTCGCTGCAGAGAGAGAGGCTGGAGGCTCAGATCTGGGTTCGCCGGAGGCCATTTATTGCACACAGGCTCTTGACATTCATCAGTCCTGGAGTTGGTTGCATTCCGTCACAGGCCTGTCGTTGGGAGGAACAGTTGCTGCCGGCTCCCTACAGTCACTGGGACCGGCTCCTGGGCCGGGTTCAGGGCAGGCGTTGGTCCTGTCCCCGTGTTGGCGGCTCGGTCATCGGGACTGGCCTGTCAGTAGTTCTGCTGGGGTGGGGTGGTGCTGGGCAAGGGCCCTCAGGTCCTCTCCATTGGGGAGGCCCCTATTGCTTGGTGGCCAGGGGAGATGACCAGATAGGGCGGCACCAGCCTCTGCCACCCCCGGCCAAGAGAAGGCAAGATGGGGAGACCCCTGCCTGGGATTTCTAGCCCCTGTCGCCCCTCAGGGGCTTCCTGCCCCGGTGGTGTGCCTGGGGCTTCTGCCCCCCTCTGCCGTCCCGCCAAAGTGCCCCGCCTAAGGAGGAGGTCCAGGAAGGAGGGTGGCCAGCCCCCACGGAGCCCTCGGATGCCGGACCTCTGTCCAGCGCTGAGGAGCGGCCACTCGCCTCCCCGGCCGAGCTCCTTATGAGCTCTGGCCAGCCCTCCCGACGAGATCTCACACGCGAGATCTCGCAGGAGTGCAGGCCAGGCAAGAGCGAGGCTGCACCTGCGCAGCCCAGTCTCCTTGCCAGCCTGCAGGGCCAGCTGCTCCTGATGCCGCTCCCCCGCGAGAGGGATGAGCGCTGGCTGCCCCGCCGCCCCCGTCGGGCACTCTGGGCCTGGCAGCAGTGCAGGCCCCTGGCAGGGGGTCCTGCAGAGCCTGCCAGGTGGCGGATGACCATGGTGCGGACCCCCAGTGTTGTCACCGCCCGCTAGCCTCCCGAGATGAGTGTGCTCAGCGGGCGGGGGGCCACGGCATGGGGGTGCCACCGACAGAGTGTCACTAGAGCAAAGAAAGTCTGACTACAAATGGAAGTAAAGTAAACTTGCCCTATGAATACGTAAAGCTAAAAGAGAGGTTATTAAATGTGTGAACTGTTGAGGGGAAACTGAGCATCGTTTTAACATCTGCCATTAACCTGGAAGTAGACTTGCCAGGTTTTCAAAATGACAATAAGAGACGCACAGGTATTGGGATACTGCTTTCTATCAAACCACTCCATGGTTACCAGAAATAATATAAAAATTATGCAGATAGTCATGGCGAGGCAGCAGCAAGCAGCAGCAATAGCAGCAGAATTTTAGAATGGGATTTTTAAGTCCCATTCAACATGGATATGGGATACAATTTTTTAATCTTAAATATGGGAAGTCCCTTATAATACTTGGCACACTTGTTACACTTGGCAAGTGTACCTGGAAGTGATGTTGTGGCAGGCATCAAGCAGGAAATGCTGTCATTGTAACATAATAAAATGACTTTCCTGAAATGCAAATTGGCATTCTTGGACTGCAGCAATTGTACAAATATGAAACATCCCTGACAGAAAGCAAGATTAAGATTAAATATTATGTAAACTGTAAAATATTATGCAAAAATTGTAAAAACTAAAAACATAATTAATAAAAACCCTGACTTACAAATTCAAACTGTTAACACTCAAAAAAGGAATATAACAACAGTAAGGTCTGCCGTTTCCAAGATGGCTGCTCCCAGCTTTCTGTGACCTACCTGATCAGGTGGCTCTCAGCCCACAGTTTGAATAACACTGGCCTAAAGAATTCAAGCAACTCAGTCAAAAAGGAACATGGTAAGGTGGGTGGGAATGTAACTGACCACAAAGCTCAGCCCCCCAAGCAGGCACAGATTGGCTTGTATCACTCTGTATAAATGTTCATGGCCCTGCCCCTTGTGGAGCGAGCTGCTTGCTTGCTTGCCCATTGTGCAGCTTCATTTGTCTTTCTTCTGTAGAATAAACTTTGAAAGTGTTTCAAACTTCAAACCTGTTGCGTTTTGATTTTGCTGCCTGAGGGATAAACCAAGCCACTCAATGCTGCCTTCCCTCATCGTGGTAGCTGAAGACTAGGCACTTAGTGCTGCTCTTGATAGTCCCTTCATGGCACACTACCATGTTGTTGTGATAAGGGGTCTACTCTGTGTTCAGGAACTGCCTTAAAGCAGTGGTCAGGGAACAGGGGTAAATTACCCCAAATGGGGTAAAAATGAAATTCCTGGGGGTAATGGACAGATAGGAGTATGCCCTGCCCCCCTTTCCCTCATCCTTCCTTCATGACCAATGTCCTCTCTTCTGACCAATGGGAAGTTCCTCTCACGCTTGATGGATTTCCCTTGCTTCCAATAGGAGATTAGAAGCGGCAAGATACTTGGCCCCCAATAGGCAGCGTTCCCTCCCTTCCCAGGCGGCGAAGAAGGCCGTGGTTATCGATCCCGCTGCTGGTAGAGGAAGAAGGAAGCAACAGCAGAGAAAATGGCGGCCATAGCTGCAACTGCGGCGGTGCCGGGTGATGGGGGAGCCGGCAAGGCCAAGCCTATTCCGGGCAGTGAGGCCGGCGCAGACCTGCTCCCGGCTGGTACTCAGGCAGCCGTGGATTCGGCGGTGCTTGACACCAGGGAAGAGCCCGAACCAGCTCCGGGTGGGGAGGCCGAGGAGCTGCTGCAGTCACCGCCACCCAGGAGCAGGGCAGGGACGCGAGACGTGCAGGTGTGGGGGAGGCTCTGGTGAGCGGCTGAGGTGTGTGTGCGCATGTGCCCGCAGGTGCGCACATGTGTGTGTGTGTGTGTGTGTGTGTGTGTGTTGAGAGGACTTCTGTGGACATGCCTCTTTGCTTGTGAGCAGCTAGGGCTCTCCCTGGGTTTGCCTTGTCTTGCTGTCCCAAGGGGTGGGGCGGGCGGGCGGGCGAGTGAGCAGGGGGACGGCTGGGGTGCCTGCGCAGGGAGTCAGGGACACAAAGAGAGGCGGGAGACAACGAGGCAAGGCGAACAGCAGAAAACAAAAACAAAATCAGAACTGCTGTTGCTGGCCTCGGGGTGTGTGTGTGTGTGTGTGTGTGTGTGTGTGTGTGAGTGAGTGAGTGAGTGAGTGAGTGAAAGAAAGAAAGAAAGAGAAAGAGAAAGAGAAAGAAAGAGAAAGAGAAAGAGAAAGAGAGAGCCAGCCAGCCAGCCCCAATCTGAATTCATTATAGAGAGAAAACTTAAATCCAAGCACTTAAACCTGTTGTCAAAAAGGTAAGCTAGTTGTAATGCAGAAGGGTTGAATTCTATTCTCTCAAGGTCTGCAGGTGCACCCAAACTCTTTACAACTTCATATTTACATAGCATTAATTAAGCTCATTAATTAATCAAATAAAAAGCAATGGGTTCCAATATGTAATTTTTTTTCTTTTTTTCTGGCGGGGGCGGTAACATCAAGGGGGTAACGTCGGCGTATCTAAATATATTTTGGGGTAAAAGGTAAAAAAGTTCCCTGACCCCTGCCTTAAAGGATCACAAAATTCATTCCCTAGAGAGAGCAGAGTAGCACCTGCCTCTTCAGGCGAAAGGGGGGGAAAAATCCTCATTTGCCACAGGCAGCTTGCCAGTACCACATCAGGACAGGCGCTGAGTTGTGACTGGGAAGAAGTGTTGGGAAGAAGGAGCTGTTTAGTTTTAAAGCCATTACTGCACTCATCTTGTCAGCCAACACTTGTGAGGCTCTCACCGTCCTTTCTTCCATCTAAAGAAATTGACGCCATACTCCAGCCTGTGGGCCGTATCCGGAGAACCCTGTTTCCCTTCACCCAGTAACCTGCACTTACCATTACACTGGGGAACATTGGGAAAGCTGTTGGCCATGGTGACACTTGGGGGCTGTAGTTGGGGCTCTCCGAACACTCTCCAGCAGAACCAAAAGCGCCAGTTGGGCCAGGGAGCCTTTTTCGTGCTGTAGCAGCCTCCACTTTGGAGACTGCTGATCTAAGGTGTGTGCACTGTGCTTCCTAACCTGCTTGTTGGAGGCAGTTGAAAGAACAGTATTACAGTCAATGTCTTCTATTGGCCAACCCTATCACACATTATTTTACACTATACAACCATGCTGATAGAGCGTCAACTGCATGCTAGGGGTGGGAAGGGCAACTAGGCAGCATGGATTATGTAAGTAAAAATAAGTTTACTTACATCTCTTCAGACCTAGGCCAGCTATTTGACTATTTGTCCAAGAAAAGGCAGGGGATGAGAGGGCAGGATAATGGAGATAGGATCATGGCATTCTACCAGGTTCTACCCCCTGCCTTCCCCGTTTCCTGACTCAAACCTCCCTTAAACTGTCCATAAAGAAGAATATATAAGAATTATGTAGAGATTTTTGAAAACAATTATTTACCTCACTCAGAAGTAAGTGCATCATGTTCAGTAAGACTAAAGGCGTGAGCTTGTGCAAGTTTGGTGGCCTCTGGAGCCTCCCTGGGGCAAGGACACAGAGGGTCCATAACAGCCGCCCCTATGGGCTTGGTTGGATCTGCACCTGCTATTTAGTAGGTGCAACTCTGAGCAAGCCATATGGCCCCTATTTTGGCCTGTGGACAGTGTCTTGGATGTGGCCTACCACCACCCCTCCCTGGGCTGGCACGCCTACCAGCCTGCTCCCTTCCCTCCACCCTCCCCACATCTAGAACCACTCTTGCACCAGCTGACTTCAGCCGGTGCAGGAGCAGCGCTGTGGCGCCTCTGCCTGGTGCCGTTTACCTGACACTGCTGCTAGCGTCGACCCAACAGCACTAAACCCAATGCAGGGGTGCCAGTCAGTGCCCCCATCAGTGCTAGTGATGTTGGGCCAAGGCAAGCGCATTATGTTGGCCAAACGTCTGCCCCACCCCTGGGCTAACACATGTTGCATGCATCAGCCCAGGGCTGTCATAAAGCACATCTGCATCAGCGCAAGGGGTGCTGGGCTGGCACAGAGATTTGCACTGACTGAGGTAAGCTGTGGAGCTGGCTGAGTTTGGCCTGCGCAGGGGCTTGAGGAAAGCAAGGGGAGGGCGGGAGGGGACAAAACTGGAAGGGGTGAGTGGAGACAGGGCAGTCTCATGAGCAGGCCGACCAGGGGAGGGGAAATCTGGCCGTACCCTAACCCCTCTCCCTGGGCTGCGCAAGCCCAATCCAGGTGCTCAGATTTGCACCATCAATTTTAGTGGTGCAGATCCAAGCAGCCCCATAGGGCTGCCTGGGGTTTACCCTGGGTAAGAGGACAAAAGCCCCTTGCCCTGCAGTGAACTCCCACTGCTGCCTACCCTGTGTAGGATGCAGCGCAGGCCAGTTGGCCTGCCTGATTTAACACAGTTTAGGATTGGGCTGCCTGGCTCACTGGCATCAAACACCTGTAGGCCTTCCATAAAATTCAGCCACTAACATATTCAGACATATTAAAACTAGTTAACAAAATTAGTGTTCACTTCTGTCAATGTACAAATACCTTTCCAAAATAGGTTTTTTAAAAAAGAGATTCTGTTTGGACATTATTATTAGGAGGGCCCTGGATGTGGTAACCATCATGTAAAATTCAGATTACAATTTAGATTTCCTATTGTGAATTCATCCTTGCATGAGGGAGTATTGCCTAGCATAATGAAGATAGCAATTGAAAAAAACATCTCATTCCATGAGCAAATACTGGTGGCTCTATGTTGTGTCTGGCAGAGCTGGAAGGAAACATGGCCAAGTGATGTATCACTCTGTGCCAATGTACAGGCACTCTAATTCTACAAAATAACCCCCCCACACAAGGAACCTCAACCACCTCCACCTAGAGATGTGAAGGCCCAGAAAAATTCAGAAAAAAACCATTTTTTTCCTGAAGCATTTTTGTTTTTATCCAAAAAACTGGAAAAATTGAAAAAAGAAAAAATTGATTATGGAATATTTTGTTTTAAAATGATGAATAAAAGACAAGGTGTTCAAATATTTTCCAAATAATTTCTAAAAAATATGTATGGTATCAGATTATTCTAATTTCTGTGCACTGAGGACAAGCAAGTCCTAGTTACAAACTGAACAATCCAATGCAAAAACTGGATTTTTTTTTCCAAGCTTCAAAATTTCTGGAAATTTTACATCTCTAACATAGTTTCTGACTCCTCTTGCTTCTCACCTTCTTCAGACTCCTCCATCCTCTGCAGCACGTGAAAGAATCTGGTCTATGTTTGGAAAGACACTAAATCAAGAAATAAACTGACAGTGAAAGGGTAGAGAAGCTTGTTTCAATCGGGGCAATCTTCAGTTTTTAGAAGTCCATAATAACTGTGATAATGACAGACACAACAGAGTAGCTGCAGAAGCAGAGACTGATACTGATAATTACAGCTCAGAAAATGATTCTCATTAAATTTCATGATTCTCATTAAATTTCATTAATGATTGATTCTCATTAAATTTCATGCCCATTCATTGAAATTTAGTCCCACTCCCTTCTATACACTTCCCCCCTCTTCAATTCTTTTTACGAGAATGGGTTTTTTAAATTTTATTTTATACTGTGGAGCAGTGGTGTCATTCAAATGATTTAGGAACAGGAACTCACTTTTGATTGGCACTTGTCGGGAACCCAGAACCAGCCACGGAGCCTGTTAGGATCCAGAACGCCCGTTCTGGTCCGTTCCCCCTGAATGACATCACTGCTGTGGAGAGGAAATATGAGTAATTGTTACTTCTGGATAAAAATTGTTTTGTGGAGGTTTTTTTGTCTGTTCCACATAAACTAGTAAACAGTTCAGGAGATTGTGGCTCCATTTGTTACAGTTACAAAAATATATAAAAAATAAATTCTGTTTGTAATAATTGTTTGGATACACTATATTTTTAATATGCTAGTTGTGATAATTTTATGCCAAGTCAGATTGCCCATAGTCATATTTTATGCTCCTAAAGTAACAGAATGACTTTCAATCTGGAAAAGGAAAAAGAAGTGCTAATTTTTTTCATTTTTTCTGAAAATTTATATTAAAAAAAACCCAAACCCAACGGAAAAAAACAGGGATTTTTTCCGAGCTTCAAAATGTCCGGAAATTTTTATATCTCTACCCCCACCCAGTCAAATCCCTTCAGGGGCTGAGTGCTGGCCTGCAGTAAGTTCTGTGAACAGGTCCAGCTTTCAAGCACACATCTGGAAGGATAGATACCACAGATTGAGCATCTGTCAATGATGAGTTCTCTCCTACTTGCACAAGGGAAGGGATTAGAGGCCAAGGGGCTGTGTCCTGTACTCAAGAGTCAATTAACTGGCTGAACATATACCTGCTGTCTATGACAAATGCAACACTTGAAACACAGACTTGATGACTTGACAGCAAACAAGCTTCACAAGCTGAACAACATCTGTAGGGACTTAAAACTGCTTTCTGACAGCTTTTATATTATTGACATTTGAAATGTGCTTATCTTATTAAATAGAAACAAAAGTGCAGCCTTCAATCAGCCCAGAATATCATAATTACTTCTTGATTGAACAAGATGCTTGATTGCAATTTGCACAGTATCTAGTTAATTATAGATGACCCTCTTAAATTGCTTTTACTTCTAAACTTGGAAGTTTAAGTGACATTGACGCATTTCTCCCTTGATTGTTTCACTCCTGACTTTAATAACCTTAATAACATATTAAAATATAATAATATATTTAAAAGCAGTTTCCAGAATCCATCTCAATCCATCTCTGAATTGTTGCATCTATGTCAGGCATACTGCTGATAACACAGCTTTCTAAAAGTCATTCTACCAATAGGAGCAGTGCATTCTAGGCCAATCAGCACCCATTTCCTGAAGCCTTTTAGATGAACATAGTGCTACTTTGCACTTTCAGGGAGCTTAACTTCCTCTGTTTGGAAATGCCCCTAAGAATCTTCAGCTAGCTTCCCTTTTCCTTAACCCAAAATGCTGTAGCCAGCATTTCCAAAAACGTGGAAAACACGTCTTTGGGAAAAGGAAGGGCTTACAGAGCAATCTTATTTTTGAAGTGAGTTAAAATACAAATAGATAAGGAGAAAAGTAAAAATTGTTACTAGAGAACAGGAGACCCTTGGGGGAAAGTCAATATGGTTATTCATTTCAGGATTTTGAGCATTAAGCAACAATCACAGAAAAAAAATATGTTCTTGTACAACTATTGCTCCTCTTCCTTCTACTGTTGGACCAACAAATGGGCAATAAATTGATTAGCTTGGCAAGTCCTTGCAACAAGAAATAAAAACTGCAAAATTATTGGTACCTTGCACCTTCTCTAAGGTCTTCAGCATATGTTGTTTTGTATTCATCAATGCCCACATTTCTCACTTGAGTGAAGAATCTTCCACATCCAGTGATGCCCTCCCATGCTCAACATGCAATTCTCATCAGTTAATTTTATTTAATGTCCCATGGGTATGTGTCGCATGTTCTTAATCTTTCTTTCTCTCCTGCCCTATTCTGTTCCTGTTGTCCTCAACCCTAGAGGTCCTCCTCCATATGATAACACATGTGTATTCTATGGAAGATCATTGAGCCTATATTAAATTAGAAAACAACTCATCCTGTGAGAATTGTTACAATTTCCATTATTTTTCACTTGTGTTTCACAAGTTCCTCGTCGCTTCATAATAAATTTGGGTTTCCTAGCAGAATTTTGAAGTGCAATTTGCAGATTGAATCATCATGGGGAAAGGAATATTGAGCCCTCCAATATTTCTGTCCAAATATTGCCTCAAAAATCTCAAGAATCATAAGGAAGATTCTATTGGTTTCCTTCTCATCACACAACAGAAGAAATAAAATTGGCAGAGCATATCACCAGTGTGGCAATGGCCCCAGAGCTCCCATGCAAGACAGGCACAGCAGTAGCAAGTGACCAAGCAGCAGGTTTCAGCAGGAGAGCCACTGCTGCTGTCCTATACTTCAAAGAACATGAGGATGCACCTCCTCACACATGGCCAATGTATAATTGTGTCATCTGCAAGCAGGATCCTCAGGTGCTGTCCTGCCTGGATTCAAACCATTCTCCCCCGCTTTGACTGCCTACAATGACTGCTGGCCTTGGGGAGCCGGAAGAAAGGGAGGCAACAGTTCCGAAACACAGTTGTAATAGTGAGCACTGCAGTAGTCCTGCAGAAGAGCCACAACCAGTGGTGCAATTCAAATGAATTAACAACCAGAGGAAAAAAACCCTGAAGCCAGCCAAGGTAAGCGAGTGGGCAGGGCCCGGCCATTTAACAACCGGTTCTATAGAACCTGGGTGAACCCCCTGAATTTCACTACTGGCCACAACTATTATAGCCCATGTGGTCAAGCAATTCTCGCTCACACCACCAGTTAGGCAGTGCCCTGTCCAGGGGCTCATATTGTCCATACAGTGTATGGTAAAGAGGGTGAGCTTTCTGGTTGATTCTTCTTGCACATCCAGAACACAGAATCACCCTCACTTCTAGTAATACAGGCATGGACAGAGGAGAGGGTGACCTGAAATGTTGGCAGGAGCTCAAGTGCAGGGAAAACACAGGCAGGAGGCCTCCCTGCAAGACCTGCCTGATAGAGTGAAAGCAGGCAGCCCAATGTCTCTGAAACATAGCAGGGGCATTTCCAATTCTAAAGATGGGCATAAGAAGGGGCAGTATGCACAGGGAGGCCAGAGGGAGGAGATGAGCTGGCAGCCTTTGAAATGCCAATTACCTTTCACATGACAAAATTTATGTCATGTGGGGAACAGGCAGCAGGTAGAAGTGACCATGGCATGAACTAAAACATTCAAAATGGGAGCAGGATACAGCAGATCCCATAGGTAAACATTTGTCAAAATAGAAGGCCCCTTCAAAATGAAAACCCAGGTGACAAAATCTTCTGGGTGGATGGGTAACAGCCAAAAAGCAGATTCAATATCCTCTTTTGCCGTAAACGCACTTGTACCACAGCGTCTGACTATGTTAATGGCTTGGTCCATTGAGGTGTACTTAACTGAACACAATTGCTGTGGTATCTGATAGTTAACTAAGGTTCCTTCTGGGTACGACAAATGATGTATCAGGCGGAACTCCCCCTGGACTTTTCTGGGAACCACACCCAGCGGGGACACTTGTAAGTTAGGTATGGGTGGGGAGGCAAAAGGGCCCGCTACTCTACCTAGTTTGTCTCTGCTGGCTGTCTCTTTGGCCCAAGGGGTGGACACCGGTTGCGTTTGCTTCAGGGAGGCATCCTGGTGGGTGGGCCCAGAGCCTATGCTGCATAGGGAAGCTCCCTTAGTTGAGGCCCGTGGCAATACCCTCTCCTCAGTCTCCCAGATAGAGAGAGAGCGTGACCTCTCCCCAGTGTGGCTGAGCTCCTTATGAGCTGCACAGGCAGCCAGCCAGGCCCCACCCCTTCCTGTGAAGGCAGGGCTTTCCCTGGGACCTCCCCCAGGGCTGACATCATGGGTTGGCTTGTTACCAGCACCTGTGCCATCTGCTTGAGGCCTTGAGAGGCTGCAACTCTGTCTGCTCTTCCCTGGTCCAGCTGGCTCCGGCCTCTGGCCTGGCAAGCCAGGGGGATTCCTTGCCCGGGGTCCCTTGATGGCCTTGACCTGGTCCTGTGACCCCCAAGGTGACAGTTTGCTTTGCTGAACTGCTGTAAATTTGTAAATAGACACTTAATGAAAGACATTTGCTGTGTCAGTTGTTCTTGGTGGAAACTTTGGCTGCTGAGCTTCTGTTACTCTGCTTGGGTGGTTGTAAATCATAACAAAAAAATCCTCGCACTCACAATTGTCGAACCTCTCAGCCAGCTTGATTTCAATAAGGTGAGCAGGAAGTCCAACCTAATCAGTATTGGGCCCCTTAGGATGCGTTGCTGATGGTTGCTGCCCACCTCCATGTCTGTTTCTCTACCTCCACCATGGTTTCCTCCCAACTTGGGGCAGGCTGACACAGCATGCTAGGCACCACATAATCCACATGCATGGGGAAATGAGCAGCGCAATCTAGTGCATTCGTAGCAGTCCTTGAACCTACTGAGCACAGCTAGGTGCTTTCATCTGCTCAACTCTATTGCAAGCAATAAGGTGGCTGCTTATCACTAGCTGGGAACAGAGTTCCCATTGTGAGATCCTCCAGAACCAGCGCCGGGTCATGGGCAACTCTAAGGCGAAAATGCTGGTCATAAAAAAGCCAAGCCGTCCCGGTACGCCCTGTGTGTAATATCAAGGTATTTAAACAGGGCTGTGGCTTTACTGGGGTGCATCTGCAGTAAGACTGATGCATAGATCAGGAATCCATTGAGCCAATTGGCCCATTTTTATCTATTTTTCTCTTTTTTGTTGTTTCCTCATCACTAGTGGGTTCGCCTATTTTGGGTACTGGCTTGGGCTCCATCTGGAGCAGGCTGAATATATGTACATATTCGCCCCTCCAAATTTTCTCCTTAACAGCGAGAGCCAGATGCCGCCCAAGCAGGAGGGTGATGCCACTGTCGGCTATATGGGAGCACTCGCCCATCTCAGTAACTAGGCCCCCTACAGTGCCCATCCCTTGCTGAGGGCCCATGAAATATCCCAGAGGTGGCCCGGCATTGCTGGGCTTGCCCCCCCCCACTGTGCCCAGCAATGCCGGGCTTTGAGGGGAGTAGTACCAATCCCCCCATCAGGGTTGGAGTGGGCCACTCATGGGGTACTGTACTTGCACGGGTGCCGCCATCCCTCCCACCTGCTGGCCCTGGTGCGTTGCTGTGTCCAGCTGCCTATCTTCCCAATCATCCCATACTGTCACCACAGCATTTGGGTCCCCGATGGTGTTCTCACCTGGCGCATCAGCAGTCAGAGCCACCTGACACCCTGCGGGACCTAGTGTGTCCCTTTGCTCCTTCTTGTCCCTTTGGACCTTCTTGCTCCAAAGAGCGTGCCACCAGCTGCTGGGTGTCCTGGGTGCCAATACTGGTCACTCTGAGTCATACAGCATGCCTAGAGGATAAATAATCCGTTAGCTTTGCCCCTTTTCCAGGCCTGACAGACCTCCTTGGCTGTTGTTGAGCTCCAGAGGTGCTACCCCCATCCCCCATCCCTTCTTTCCTGATGGCACGCTCTCATTGCCTTGCTTCAACACAGTGCAAAATAGCCCACAATTCACCTAGGTCCCACTTCTCATCAGAGGAGGAACTGGAGGTCACAGGCCTGGGAGGGGGCCTCTTCAGGGCCTTGCCTCCTTTTTTCTGGGTCTTTTTGCCCCACCCAGCCTTGCTGCACAATAGGGCCCACACCAACCCTCCAGCGCACACAGGCCTAGTGCACCACGATGCTCAAGCTGCTCCCCCCAAGAGTGGAAGGGGGGAATGACCCAGACAACAGAGCTGGGCCTGCGCTCAAATGGGGCACCAAGCACACAGGATACATTGAGGGGGGAATTA
>JAJKFI010000080.1:5113958-5135063 GCA_029204185.1 Lerista edwardsae
GGTCCCCATAGGCTGTCATTTTCAAAAGTGGATCCCAGTGCTAAAAAGTTTGAGAACAACTGTTATAATGGTTGCTTGCTATGCTGTTGTTTTATTTTGTTTTCCCTTCACTTTAAAACCAGTTTTTCCCCATAGCAATTCAATGCTATGTTCAATTCTGTTGCCTCAAGTTGCTATCTTCTCACTGTTTTAATGTAGTTAGGTTTATATTTGTTTGAGTTTGGCAGCATTAGGTTCATTGTAGTTTTTCATACAGGCATGCAAATCTTAAATGGCTCCTGTAAGTTTAATTCAAGTAGTTGACTATGGCAGCAATCCTATGCACTCTTATCTAGAAGTACAGTAAGTGCCATGGAACACAATATAATTTACTGCTGAGTAGACGTACCTAATAGTGCAAGTATTGGTGTTCCCCAGGGTGAATTTCTGTTTTATTTCTATTATTATGTCTGCTAACACGACTGTGATTACACTTGATGCACCTTATAATTTTACAAAAACTATAATTTTAGAAACTACTGTGAAGTCCATACCTGTGGTGCCGCCCTCATCGGTCTTGGGTGGGGGGAGCAACGGAGTGAGTGGGATTGGAGGCGCTTAGTTGACTTGCGGTGCAAAAACACTCCCGACTGCTGTTGCTGCATTTGCCATAATCTATTTATTTGGGTGAAGCTCTTTACAGTCATTGGGGGTGGCCTCATTACCTCATGGACCCCCCCCCCATTGCTTCCCTGCCACAAGTCTCTCAGTATGAGCGGTGCCACAGTGGCGTGTTTCATGAGCGCCCCTGCTCCCCAGTGTCTGGTGGACTCCTCTGTCAAAGGGGCATGCTGCCCCTGCTGTCTCGGGTGGCTCTGTCCCCCCTTGTAGGTTAGGGGAGGGGGAGGGGTCGTCCCGCTGAGCCCGGTAGACGGGTCTGAGCCTGCTGCCTGCAGCGGAGCTTCCAGTGTTGCCAGTCATCTGGCCTTTCCCCCAGGTTGGGGCAGCTGCCTGGTCAGGGGTGGGGCTCGGATCACCCCTCTAAGGTAACTGGCCAAGGAAGGAGGGCTGCCTGCCCCTGCGGTTGCTCCTTTCATCCTGCCTCCACCTTGGAGCATGACTGCTTGCCTTCCTAGCTGAGGCTCCTTATGAGCCTCGGCTTGGCCAGCTAGAGCCCCACCCCTTCCAGCGAGAGCATGGAGCTGAGGTCTCACAAGATCTTGGCTCTAGAGGAGGCCCTGCTGACAGACATTGCTGCGGCCTGCCTTGTGAGGCCTACTGCTGCCTCCGCCTGCCTGCCGGCCTGGCTTTCAGCTGTGGACGCATTGCCCATGTGCGGGGTGGGCCCATCCAGCCTTGCCGCTCTCCACCCCATGGGGTTGCGCAGCCTCGGCATCTGGCTCCCCGCAGTCCCCGGGACCCCACCAGGATTCACCACCACCGCTGGCACCTCTCTTGAGGTGGCCGCAGTGCGGGGGCAGGGAGCAACAGATGCATATATTTAAATTCACCTTTATAAATTTTACTCTTTTACTTCAATAAATAAGTAGAATGTACAGTTCTTAGGTAACAATTACTGATAGATCATTTGTCAGAATCTGATGTTTCGGTAAAATCAGACAAAATGATGATTTTGACTAAAAAATGAATATGAAAAATCAATTCTTGAATAAGACAGGTATTAAGGGTGAAGAGAAAGTTATGTATTTGGTTATTGACAAGTATGAAATCTTTTATTTCAAAATAATTATGTTAAAGTATGGAATGAAATAAAAAAAGACAAGATGGAAAAATGGAAGTTGTCTTTGATGGGAATAATTTCTGTAATCAAGATGAAAGTTCTGCTAAAAATGCTGTTTTTATTTCAGACAATATAGGTTATATTATTTGATTATCCATTCAGACAATGGCATGGAGATATTTCACAGTTTTTTGGCAAGGTAAAAAACAATATCTTACAGGATGAGAGAGGAGGCCCTGATTGTCACCCCACATGCAAATTGATGTTGTAGTATTCATTATGCTTGTCCTTTCACAATAATTATTTGGAATATATTCTACCTAATTTAACAATAATTCAACATAATTTCATTCAACACATTCAATGATATTCATTTTCTGAAATATATTGGTCTTTCATTGTTAAAATACAAGGGATGATTCTGTGGGGAATGCGCATATTAAAACTCTGGCTGTCTGCTCTAATCAGTTTCCTGGTAAGATGTCCTGATTGTGTGACTTGTAAATTACAGCAGCAGCCTGAAGACAAAGAGAGACAGTGAGGGAAGAGGAGGGAGTTACAACACAGGCAAGAAGAAAGGAGCGAAAACAAAGCAGTTAATTTGAAGGCGAAGAGGAAGAAAAAGAAGAGTCACTTGCTGAAGTGCAGAGAGAGGAAGTTCAGGGGTGAAGGAAGGAAGGAGAGTGTGTGCATGGCGAGGGCTCCCCTTCTCCCTCTCATCTGCCCTCTCACATTGCTCTCAGGAAAAAGTGGATGCAGAGCTGCAGCCTCTGCATGAAGCAACCCCCCATTCCTCTCACTGTCTTCAGCTTCCTATTTCTCCTAAACTCACTGCCCTGCTGCCCCATCTCGTGCTTGCAAATAAAGGGAAGCCAGTTAGGAGGAGGAAGTGGTGGCCGAGGCGGCCAGTGAGAAGGGAGCCTGAGCAGGCTATGCTTCTATGCCTGGTTTAAAAATCTGGCTTGCCAGAGGTATGAGGGTGTGGTGCAAGCCAAAGGGCAAGAGCCAACGAGGGTTTTGGCCCTTGGATTTTAGCCCTAGGCTCAAGCTGGAACATTGGATGTCAGCCGCCCTTTACTGACCATAGATTTGGAGGAGCCAACATGGCTGCTGTGTAACATCCCTTTTAGTGACTGCTCCTGTCTTCTTTGATTTCCTGGAATTTCATTTTATTGAAGATTCTTTTTGCCATTGTAACTGGGATGTGACAGTGTTTGGTAACTGTTTGGCAATCTACTCAAATTCTAACTTTTTAGTTCTACCAAGTTACCTTATAGGATTGGACTGGATTGTGGAGTTGATTACTGCCATGGAACAAAAGAAGAAATGGCAGAGAATCCCATCAGGTTCAAGCCCTCCATGGCCAATTTGATGATACACAATTAAATCAAAGTTCTAGTATTAGCTCTGATACATGGAAATGAGAACTGACTCATAATAATGATTTTTTTTAAAAAAATTGTGATTTTTACATAAAAAGTTGTATTTTCAGTTTTTTGTTTTTTGGCCATAGCTTTTGATAGAATGTAGATATGACACTCCATTTTTTTTATTGCATTCCGGGTGAAATTCCACATCCAACAGTATATAGCATAATCATATTATCTTTTAAAACCAGATTTTAGCAATTTTGGTCCATGGTGGTGTCACCCCCTTCCCCGTGTGCATCACCTGATGCGGGCCACTCCCTGCCCCCCTAGTGACACCACTGCATCACCCTAATTCTGAGACCCCCTATTACATTGCCAACAAACACTATTAAAAGAACATCAACATCCTCCCAGGGCCTGACTTGTTTGTTATACCTGCCTTCTGACCTCCTGGAAATTGAGAAGCCTACACAGGATGGCAATTGACTCGCTGGAGGCCAGTATCCTTCCCCCTCCATTCCTGAGAATACTCTCTTGGAACAGTGTGGGTTAGGGCAGCAAGAAGAATGATACGGATTCTTGGAGTACTTTAGGATATTATATTGATAAGATATAGTGATATGATATTGTTTCAGGAAACATGGGCACAGGATCAAATACATATATCTGGTTATAATGACTTTTCCATTCCAGCTTTGAAAGCCAATGCTATGTCAGTGGGCCTAGTGACATTGATCTCTAAATGCTGTAAATAAAGTTCCTTAGAGATAGTCAGGTTGTTGTGCCACTATGGCATCTGCCTGTGATATGCAATTAAATTGTGTTAATGTGTATATCCCCCCTTAATGCCAACCATTGGAGCACATTTTCATCTTGTATAGTGGATTTGGAAAGTGCTTCTCCCTCAGCTGGTTCTAATCATGGCTGACATGAATGCAAGAGTAGGAAATACAAGACAAGTTTTCTATAAGGCTCTGGACGTGGAGGATGAATTTCTCCTGCCCCCCATCTTTTTAAAGCACCCAGTCTAAAGCCCCCCATCTCAATGTGGCTGGAATTGATCTTGTAGATTCCAGTGTCAGCCTCAATAAGCTGTGGCGGAATGGTCTTAATGAATTTCCAAAACTGGAGTGAGTTCAATATGTAACTGCCCTTGGTGAGAGTGCAGCTATGTGCTGATATCTGAGATCTTGAAATCCCTTATGATTGGACCTGCATATACCTGCTACCAGGTCTATACTAACACTTGTGGCCCAAATAGGGCTCCTGCAGAGCCCTCCACAGGACTACCCAATATTCTGTATGAGTAAAAAATGTAATCAGAAACCAATTCTGGCTTTGCTATTGAAAACCGGAAGTGGTTTTTGATTGCATTTTGTACTTATATAGAGCTTGGGGAGCCCTGAGGAGGACTCTGTGGGGCTCACCACACCCCAATAGGTGGGTATTGCAGAGGGCAAAATTAAAAAACCCCAAGCATGTCCAGTAGTGGCATGATTGGGGATTGTGTCACTGCCTCCACACACACACCCCTATTAAGGGGCCAGAGGCAGGGCTTCTCAAGCTGAGGCATCACAGCACCCAGTCTGAGAACCTCAGCTCTATACTATGGGGTTCTGTAGAGATGGTGTTCTCAGCTCAATAGAGATGCAGCCCTAGAGCCCTACCCGAGCCTTCTGAGCACTGCATCAAGGATACCCTTAGAAGATTACTTTATACCCAATGAATTTAAAAACAACGTCTTCACATTGATTGGATCAAGCCACTTGTTTTCAACAAATATATATATTGGAAGATATTGAGTAGATAATCTGAAGTCCCAGACATTGTCAAGGAAACTGATATGGAATTTAGCACAGCAACACCCCTGTATTTAAGAAAAGGTTTTGCTAGATTATCAATTTATCTATTGCACTAATAGTCTGCACTGATCAATTAATATAGCAGTTTAATAATAGTCTGAGCTTAATTCTATATCTATTTCCATGGCAACATCTAGGTCTTCAGATTATCTACCCAATCACAGCTTGTAACATGACATGAGGCTATATGCAGTTTCATTTGAAAATATTGTACAGTAATGCCCATTGAGGGTTCAGTAGAGTGTCTTAATAATTTGCATTAACCTTGACTATAATATAAAAGAGTGCCCCTAGGGTAAGTTTATTGTAAAGTAATAATCTCTCCTAACAATTCTTGCTTTATTTCCTCATTAGAAATTTACTGCTATGTATTCCTGCCAATAATATAAAATAATGAGTTCCTTTGGGGAGGGTGGGTTGCTCATGGGGTGGGATGGTCACCTTAGGTGGAAGGGTGATGGGGGCAGTAGAATGCTGGGGATGCATCACCTTCACATGATACACTGCATGTCTGTTCAACACTTTCACCTGCCTGCTTCTGTTTGCCTTCACCTTCTGCCCCATTTGGCCACTAGCCATCCTTCAGTCAGTCTCTCTCTCTCTCTCTCTCTCTCTCTCTCTCTCTCTCTCTCTCTCTGAGGTGGGCCATCACCACCTGGTTCAGCCCAGCCCACAATTAAAGTCAAACATTTTCTACTCAGCTGTCAACATCCAGCAGTCTGGCCAAGAGCCTGGGGAGTGAGTGGAATACAAAAAAGGAAGTGGGTGGTCTAGACCTGGAGAGCCGTTAATACTTTTTATTTTAGTCAGGAAACTGAAGTATTGCTTAAAGGCCTTGCAAAAGCTTTAGAACATTTTTGGAGGCCAGCGGGCATTGCAGGGTTGGCAGTTACTGTGGCAGGGTGGCTGTCTGTGGTCCTGGCCCCTGACCAAGGACATGACTGGGCCTAGATGACCTAGGACTCCCACATCCTCTTTCACATTCTCCCCAAGTTTTCAGCCAGACTTGCCATTATACCCAGAAAAGAAGCAAAATTGGGAGGTTTTGGAAGAAGAAGCATTTGCAGCCATGGAGTGGACCAAGTAGTGGAAGGAGGAGGAGGGGCCTACTAATGCAAAGAGCAAAACAAAAACAAACAAACAAAACTCCAAGAGAACAGCAAGTTGATGTGCTACCTCAGGCATGATTAAAGGCTGGTTGTGGCTGTTCCTTTGTTACTTGGTAGATGTCTAGATTAGGAGAGGGTAAAAGTTACCTGGTGATGACTGAATAAATTGAGAATAAGTTGAGCGACCCTTAATAGGAGCTTTAACCACAAATACCTAGGAGTGCAGCATTTCTTCCTATAGTCAACAGTCTAGTGCCTGTTGACGTCCTCTCCTCTCTGCTTTAACGCTTTTGTGACATCAACAGTTATTCCAACTTGTCTCATCTCATGATACTCTAGTTTCAGAACTGTTTTAATGCATAGCAATCAAATCTCATATGAAAGGGACAAAAGTTATCATGCTTGAAAATGAATGGTCTCCAAGGTAAGTGGACTAGGGGACAGGAGTGAGAAATTATTACACTTGCCATCTCAGATACAGTCCCTCTCTATGGCCACATGTTCAGACACATTTGCATCATTTAGCAGGCATTTCACTAATCACATAACTATAAAAAAAACACAACCAACCCTAGTGCACCAGTTCCCAACTGTGAGTCTGGGATCCACCAGTGGGTGAGATGCGAGAGAGCACTGTTGCCCAGTCTCAATAATACACACAGAAGCTTGAGTGATTGGTAAAGTGAAATATTTTATAGGGTGAGTCCGAAAGCTAAAACGTTTGTGAACACTGCCCTCATGGATATAATCTTCTGAACATTGAACATTACATTATGAACAACTCTGAAACTAAATTTCAGTACCATGGTTATGACTATGTGATTCAGCCAGAAGAATGAAAAAAAAGTCATTCAATTTTCACACAAGAATTTATCTTTCAGGTATAAGAAAAGAACAAAGAATTACTGTCTACTACATTGGGCTAGCTGAGACACGTGTGCTCATTATTTGATGGCTCCAGGATTGTGATGATCTTTATACATGAATGGCCCATCACAAATACAGTGATGCAAAAAGAATGTTCATACTTCTTCATATCACCTTCCACAGGTGATGGAGTCAATTGACTTTTTGAAGGAGTCAATTCACACTTGCTTGTCAAATCTAATGGATTTTGTTTGAGAAGTTTCAAGATATATAAACTCAGTATTAAAATTGTCTTTGGGATAAAGTTTCTTTTGTTTTCAGGCCAGCACACATTTCAAAGCTATTATTATTTGACTGGAGACTTCACAATCAAATTGCAATTGCCTAGCAACACGATCAGCAGCTTTCTCATTAATTCTAGGGTAGCAGAGCCTTTAAATAGTTCAGAATCGTTTAGAAGTACAAAAACAATATTGAAAAGTTTCAAAATTCTCCGAACTCTTCCAATTGTTGTTGTTCAGGCGCTAAGTCATCTCCGACTCTTCACGACCCCATGAACCACAGCATGCCAGGCCTCCCTGTCTTCCACTAGCTTCCGGAGTTTGCCCAATTTCATGTTCATTGCTTCGGTGACACTATCTAACCATCTCATCCTCTGCCGCCCCCTTCTCCTTTTGCCTTCAATCTTCCCAGCATGAGGGTCTTTTCTAAAGAGTCCTCTCTTCTCATAAGGTGGCCAAAGTATTGGAGCTTCAGCTTCAGGATTTGCCCTTCCAGGGAGCAATCAGGCTTGACTTCCTGGAGGATTACCCGATTGGATCTCCTTGCAGTCCAGGGGACTCTCAAGAGTCTTCTCCAACACCAAAATTCAAAAGCATCTATTCTTCGGCGCTCCTTCTTCCTTATGGTCCAGCTCTCACAGCCATACATGACTACTGGGAAAACCATAGCTTTGACTATGCGAACCTTTGTTAGCAGGGTGATGTCTCGGCTTTTTATTAAGTTGTCTAGATTCACCACAACTTTCCTCCCAAGAAGCAAATGTCTTTTAATTTCATGGCTGCAGTCACCATCTGCGGTGATCTTGGAGCCCAGGAAAATAAACACTGTCATTGCTTCCATTTCTTCCCCTTCTTTCTCTTCACTTCCCACATGCATGGAAGTGATGGGAGTGGTTGCCATGATCTTTTTTTTATGTTGCGCTTCAAGCCAATTTTTGCACTTTCCTCTTTCACTCATCAGATGGTTCTTTAAGTCTTCCTCACTTTCTGCCATTAGAGTGGTATCGTCTGCATATCTGAGGTTGTTGATACTTCTCCCAGCAATCTTGATTCCAGCTTGTGAATCATCCAGCCCAGCCTTTCTCATGATGTACTCTGCATATAAGTTAAATAAGCAGGGTGACAGTATACAGCCTTGTCGTACTCCTTTCCCAATTTTAGTGATATCCTTCATGGATATCCTTGCCTTGTTGTGGCAAAGGGGTTTGGGTAGCTCAATGAAGCTGTGAGCTATGCCATGTAGGGTTATGCAAGATGGACAGGTCATAGTTGAGAGTTCTGACTAAACGTGGTCCGCTGGAGAAGGAAATGGCAACCCACTCCAGTAACCTTGCCAACATAGGACTACATAACATTGTAAAGAACTAGCCATGGGGAGGATAATAAGTTTCTTCTGCATGGCTGTAGGAAGGTGGGAAAATCACTATGCCACAGAGGTGCAAAGTTCTAGGAAGTCCGTGCACTTAACACAAACTTTTGCTAAGTACCCGAACTTCTGATCTTTCTGTGGCCAGCCATGAATACATCAAAACCATATGCAAATAGGCAGTCTGCTAAAACGCCACCAGCTCCAATTACCTGCTGACTTAAGCCTAGTGGACCTGCTAGGCTGAGTTAACCCGCATTCAAGGTATTTCCAATATCCCAGCCTCACTTAACCCAGAGGCGGTAGCTTGGGAAAACCTTAGCCAAAATCCTCCAGCAGTTCCTATTGCAACCGTAACAGACCTGAGGGCGGCCTGGATTTAGCCAGTACCCTGAGCAACTTCTCCCCAATGTAACGTACTCACACTCAAGCTAATAAGCTTGAAAAGACTTTATTAAAAGAACAACTCAGTTGGTTATGTGGCCCGAAGGCAAACATAAATGAGATATAACACATAACAAATAAAAAATAAGAAACCTAAGCTTCTTATCTTACTAGAACTAACATTGCTTAACACACTAAGTTGCTAACATATGTTACCAGTGATATCATTTACAAACAAGCTGCCGGAACGCTGGGCGGGACTTACGCTCTGATTGGCTGCCTGTCCGTCGCGTTCTGCTGCCTGCCTGCGCTGCCCTGGCCTTGGAGGGGGTGCCGGCTTGCCAGGGGTGCCGAGGGGCGCGCGCGCCAGGTGCCTGGGCGAGCAGCAGTGTGGCGCGCCAACCGCGGGCACCCCGCACAGTGGGCGGGCGGGCAGGCGGTGGAACGCGATGGACGGGCTGCCAATCAGAGCATAAGTCCCACCCAGCATTCCGGCAGCTTGTTTGTAGATGACATCACTGGATGTTACCCATGTTGTATAGTTGGAATCAGACAAGCCTCTCTCTCCTTCTCAGCAACAACCAAACCATCCTCTGGAACAGCCAGAAAAGCTGAACAACCAACAAGGGTTTATGGGCAATTTTTACAGCCCTTAGAATCTTACTTCCTAATTAGGGGCTAATTGTCTTTGCCTGGCAACAGTGGAAAAGTCACAGGTGATGAGTTACAGCTGTGAAGGAATTTGGGAGGAGGCAGCTGGCACCATGATGTCCTTGAATCTATTGCCCTGTGGAGCCTCCCAAAAAGTTCCTGGGGTTTGAGTCCCCAGGCTCAATTCACGGGAGCCAGGTTAGTGGGGCATGATCAGTCATCAGGACAAACGGAGCCCCCAGGAAGTAATAACATAATGTCTGGAGGGGCCACTTAATCACAAACGCATCCCTGACCAACGCATCTATGACCAACTTACGCACTTAATCACCAACGCATCTATGACCAAATAGGCCTTAACTTATGGCTAAGGTATAGAACTGGGTGTATGTTGGGCCCCTCCCCCTGGGATAGGATGGCACCTAGCCCCACCCCCAATGCGCCCGTCTGGACAATGAAGGGTCATCTAAAGTCCAGAGCTTTAAGCATGGGGGCTGCACATAAAGCGCTCTTGATGGCCTTGAAGGCTTCCTTCCATTCCTACGCCCACCCTTGCCCCCCACGGGTGAGGTTGGTCAATGGGGTCACCAGGGACGAATACCCTGGAATGAAGCCACAGTAATAACCGGCCAATCTGAGGAAACGTTGGACCTCTTTCTTGCTTCGGGGTCTTGGTTGGGCCTGTAGGGCCTTCACTTTGTCCAGTATGGGCCGTACCATACCCCCTCCCATGATATGTCTTGAGTCTGAGCCAAGCCTATTGCACACAGTGGACCTTGGTTGCTCCTGGGGCTGTTCCCATTCCTCCCGTAGTATGTCCAACAATCCCTGGGGCTGTCTCCCGAAGACCAGCTCAAAGGGCGAGAACCTGGTTGAGGCCTGCGGTATTTCGCATACAGTGAATAACAGGGGGTCCAAGAGTCGGGCCCGCTGGCATGGGTTCTCCCCCACAAAAGGCTGCAGCATGCCCTTCAGGGTCTGGTTAAAGCGCTCTACCAGCCTGTTCGTCTGTGGGTGATATACTGACGTGCATAGGGGGTCTACTTGTAACACCCGCTAGAGTTCCTTAAACACCTATCCCATAAAATTAGTCGGTAATGCCCTGGTCGGTAATAACCTCCTTGGGGAACCCTACCTGGGCAAATATCTTTAAGAGTTCCCAGGCTATTGCCTGTGCCCCTGTTTTGCGCAGCAGGATGGCCTCGGGGTATTGGGTACCATAGTAAATTAAGACCAGCACGTGGGTATACTCCCCCCTGGGTGGTGGGCAAGGGCCCCACTAGGTTGATGCCTAGTCTCTCAAAGGGCACCCCTATGATTGGGAGAGGGATCAGCTCCCCTCCTGGGGGCCCCCTTGGCTGCATCCACCGGCATTTGGGGCAAGACGCGCAATAGTGCCTAACATGCTCCCAAATGCCTGGCCAGTAAAACTGGCGGGTGAGCCGTTTCCAGGTGTTTTCGGTGGTGTTGGTATGCTATGGGCAATATGGAGGGCCTGGGCCCAGAGGGGCTGTGGAACTACCAGCTGGTGTATGTCCTGCCCCATATGGGGGTTGTGCCCCCCATACAACACGTCCTGCCGGAACAGGAACCGGACCCCGCCCACCCCTGGCACGGGGTTAGCCACCTGCTCAAGGGCTGCCCTTAACATGGGATCAGCCCTCTGCTGTGTCTGGAGTTCATCTGGAGGGCCATGTCCGGCTCGGTCCCTGGGGCTGCGTCCTCCTCCCCGACCTCTTCCCCCAGGGCCCCCTCAGCCCATATAACACTGTCCAGGACAGCCCATATAACACTGTCCTGACAGAGTTTCTGGACATGCAGGGAGTCCCATTTGGCGTGGTCCCATTGGCGTGGTTCCTGGGCAGGGTCGTCGTGCCGGAGGATCCTCTCTCCCGTCTCGGCAGAGCGGGGGGTGCCATAGAGTTGCCTCCCTGGGTAAGCATGGTCTGGATAAGCACGGATCAGGGCAGCATCCCACAACGGCAGGGGGTGCAAATCCGGTGTGCGTAGCTGCTTTATAGGTCTCCATGGCCTTTTTGAGGTGCAGCGACCAGAACTTTACACAATTTTCCAGTTGTGGCCTTACCATCGATTTGTACAATGGCATGATAATATTGGCTGTTTTATTCTCAACCCCTTTTCTAATTACCCAGGGGGTGGGTGGGTGGGGGGCGCGCCAGGTGCCTGGGCAAGCAGGCGCCCCCTCTGAGGCCAGGGAAAGCTGCACGGTGAGCGGGAAGAAAGCAGAAGTGAGTGGACGGGCTGCCGATCACGCGTAAGTCCCGCCCAGCATTCCATCTACGGGAGAGTAGATGACACCACTGCCCATAGCATAGAATTGGCCTTCTTAATTGCTGCCGCACACTGTGTCGATATCTTCATTGAATTGTCCACCAGCACCCCAAGATCTCTCTCTTGAGCTGTCACAGACAGCTCAGAACCCATAAGCCTATAGGTGAAGTTTTGGTTTTTTGCCCCAATGTGCATCACTTTACACTTGTCTACATTGAAACACATCTGCCATTTTGCTGCCCATCCCCCCAACTTGGAGAGATCCTTCTGGAGCTCTTCACAATCCCCCTCTGGTCTTCACCACCCAGAAAAGTTTTGTGTCATCTGCAAACTTGGCCCCATCGCTGCTTATCCCTGTCTCCAGGTCATTTATGAACAAGTTGAAAAGCACCGGCCCCAAGACAGATCCCTGGGGCACTCCACTTTCACCTCTCTCCATAGTGAAACTTGTGCTGGAACAGGCAGGCATGGCCACACTGTATTCAGTGAAAGGTAGGTGTTGGCTGGAGGCAGTGGTGTCATCTAAATGATTTAAGAACAGGTACTCATGTGTCGGGACCCGCCCACCGGAAGTGACGTCATAAGCCGGAAGTGATGTCGTGGCAGGAAGTGACATGAAAAAAGCCCTTTTTGAGGCCTCAGACAATTTTAAACTGACCCAACAGTTGCAACAGTATTTAATTCCACAGCACCCCCAGAACATGTTAAGGAGGTCTGGCATCATGTTAAAGTGACCCAACAGTTCCAAAACCCCAGAGCAGCTCATTTTTCAGTGGCAAGGCAAGGCAAGGCTCCGCACGCTGCCTGCCTGCCTCTGAGAACGTGCAGGCAACTCAAACGTGCAGGAAATTCAAACATTGCAGGGGGCGGAGTCAACGAGTGGGCGGGGCCAGCCATAATCCTAGAAACCGGTACTCGCGTACCCCCGCATACCCCCTGCATGACATCACTGGCTGGAGGGCAACCTGGGATAAGGTGATATTTTCCCCTTTTGTCATCCCTATGACTATTTCCTACAATGATTTCCCTATTTCCCCTTTAGTCATCCCTATTCCTGCTAGTCATCCCTATGAGGCTACACTGATCCTACTACTCAAATCTGAGCAGCCCATGTAAGGGTGATCAGGCTGAGAGTGGGAGCATGGACTTGACCTGTGCTGCCACGGTTGGTCCCACCCTGTCCCAGGCCTGTCCCTGACTTGCCCCAAAATACCCCCTCCCAGACTCCGAGTTGGAACACAATCATAACCTGGCTGGCACAGTTAGGCCAGCAAAATTTGACTGGCACAAGGGCCACTGTAAAGTATGTTTGGATTACTCTCTGAGTCAGAGAGGCCAGCGCACAGACGTGCACCATCCTCCCTGACTCCAAGAGTGGTCCAAACACGTTTGACAGTGGCCTGCCAAACTTTCTGGCATAACTGTGCCAGTCTAACTCCAGGTTAGGATTGCGTCCTCATTCTCCCACCCTCTATGCTGGCTTCCCTCAATGCAAATTCATTTGCTCCAGGGATGGTTCTGGTGTCTGAAGGTCTGCACAGGCCTCTGTGCAACCTAGTTGGTTCAGAAGGAGGCACAAACCTTCTTTATGACATGTTCACGACACTCCTAGGCTTTGGCAGGGGACTTGTGCTGACCGTTCTGCCAGATAGGATTGCACTCTGTATGGGGTTGAGTCAAAAATGAGTTCATTATAATTAAACCAACAGAAATCCTACATCTACTTTTGAAATTGGACCAGCTGGATTACCCTCATACAGTACATGTCCCTCATACAGACAGCACTGATATTTTTAGTGTATTTAGATTGATGTTGAACCTAAAAGATCCTAACAGAACTGACAGGTCCTTTGTTCATGCAGTTCTCTGCAACTTGTATTGTGCAGAGGCCTTGGTTGGGCGCTTTGGCGGTTCGCTGAGCCCTGGATTTGAATGCTGAGGTGATCCTGGCTGTGGTGACGTGTCGTTGCATCACGCTGGATCCTCAGTACTTCTTCTCCGGAATGCTCAGAGGCAGCATCCTCACAGTGCACAGCCTCAGGCTTCTGAATTGTTCCTGGGCTGTGGGAGGAGCGAATCTCCGTGGCTGCACCCTCAGCTCTCTCATAGGCCAGTGCCTCCGTGACTGCCACTTGCAGGTTAGCTCTTCCTTAGCAAAGAGTTTCCTTTGTATCCGCTCGTCTCGGAGGCCGCAGACGAACCAGTCCAGAAGCATTTCTTCCAGTTCGCGGAATTCACATCTCTGTGCCAGCTGGCGGAGTGCAGCCACATAGGCGGAAACCGTCTCACCAGCCTCCTGGTCACGTTTGTTGAAGGCGTGGCAGCGTACAATCCCGGATGGCAGAAAAACGTTTCTGTAAGGGTTTGCAAAGGTTGTGGGCTGTGGAGATATTTTTTCATTCTTTCTTGAAAAATTCAAAATAAAAATGTTAAATGTCAAATAAATTGTTTATTTAAATATTAAATACAATTTAGTATGACATAAAATATTAGCATTAAATTTTTAATTTTTTTAAATTTTAAATATAGTTAGTATTAAATATATAAAATAAAATATTAAATGCAATTTAGTATTAAATATTAGTTAATTTATATATAAATTATAAATATATGTTATATAATGTATATATTAATTATAAATACATTATAAATTAAAGATATATGCATGCTATTGTGGACATTAGTTACAGCTGTTTCATCTCTCATTATTTATCTCTCATTATTTTGTGTAAGCACTCCTCTTGTCCCATGAAAATCTGGCTACTAAAAATGTATAAAACTAAATTGACTTTAATCCCAATGCCAGTCATTGTGATTTTATGGTTAATGAGATAAAAATGTCAACTTTGTAAGGAGACATGAGCATATGGTACTCAGTCTCTGGAGCTGAGCAAAAATGAGCTGAGCAAAAATGAGCTGGAATGTAATGTGTTCTAATGCTGAAAGAATGCTTATTTTTTTCCAGGACAGATTTCAACTATTCTACATGTAATAAATATCTTTTGGCACATTCAATATCAGGCAAAATATATTCAGGCACTATCCTGTACTTCAAGATCCTGTACAGTCAGAGTGCAATTCTTTACTTTATAAACACCAGTCTGAGTAGCATAGGATATAGTATATGTCCTCAGTTGCTGATTCAATTACAGCTATGCCAGTGTAATGCCTGTCCTGCCACTGTAGCTCCAGTTCTGCTGATGGAAGTGAAATGGACTTAGACACAACACTGCACTGGCATACTCCTGACACTGGCATCAATACAACCAGTGCAAACCTGAGCACATGGGAAGGACATAGGACGGATATGGGTGGGATGAGGAATCAATGTATGCAATAACCTAAACCTCCTTCATATGATGGGTACGCCCCCAAACATCATCATAATGTTATACTAACAGAGCTGCCATAGGAAACAATGGAGAAGCAAAGAACACCAGAAAATATTAATTGCCACCATCCGTTCTGGTCAATGCACTTTCCTACAGTAGAGCATGAAATAGAGATAATATTTCACAGCCAATCATATAACAGGAAGAATTATTTCACTGTAAGAACTATCTGCCATGAAAAGCCTGCCTCATGCAGCTGTAGGCTCTTCCTCACTGGTGGTTTTCGAGCTTAGGCTGGATGGCCATCTGTCAGGGCCATCTGTCAGGGTTAGTAAATATACAGTGTTTACACACACACACACACACACACACGTCCGGGTCCCCAGGCGGCCCCATCCTTACCTGCTGCCATCGGGGGGTTTCCCGGCCTTGAGGTCAGGTGCTCCAAGGGCTTGGGCTGGCAGGATGTGGCAAGGCCACCCTGACATTGGGCCTCTTCCCACCACGATGGCAGGGACCGATGGCTGGGGCCAGGCTCGGCCGCGCCCCTGAGCCGCGAGGCAGAGCGACAACGGGCGAGCAGGGTTCCTGCCCATTGGAGAGGCGGGACCCGCTGGCAGTGTTCTACCTCCAGTCCCAGGGTGGGAAAGGATGGAGGCAGGCCCAGGGGGCAGGGCTCCTCCTTAAAACCACTGGCAACAGGTGATGAAGGGCAGTTGGGCTACTCCCCTGGAGGAGAGCAGAGGTCTGTTGGGATGAAGAGATCTAGGATGAAGCAACCCCCTTTCCCTGCACATCCTCTGAGGCTTCCCCAGCAGGTCCTTAGGACCCTAGAACCTGGTCCCTAGAACCAGGACCATCTCTACCCGCCCAACACGGTGAGCAAGACACCAACCCTGCTGGAGCCCCGGCCACCCCTCACCCGCCTCGCAGGGAAGACCAGGGTGCCACCCCGGGGGACCGACAATATATAAGAATTTATATGCTTCTTTATATTGCGGCTCCCAAACATCTCTTTTGTGACTCTTGAACAGCTGAAGTTTATTGTATGTAGCTCTTATGTTAAGTAAGTTCGGCCACCCTTGCACCAAGTTCAGGCAGAGGCACTGGGTGCCATTCCCTGCACCAAGTAAGGGGTTGGACAAGATTACCTTCAAGATTCCTTCCAACTCTGGTATTCTATGATTTTATGTTTCTATGATTCTAAGATTTGAATACCTATGACATTCAGTACAAATAACTGAACTACATTCAAGGCTATGAAGAAATGTCCTTATAAGAATTAGCCTACATTGATTCCTTTCTACTTAAGTTAGTCAAAGAATATGGAGAATATGTTATCTGAAGTGTACTAGCATTTTCAGCCAAGGGAGGAGTGTCAAATGGTTTGTGGTGGTCTTTAGTTAGTAGGAAATTAGATGAGACAGTCATACAGGGTGGAGCAGGGCATAACTGTTCTGGGATGGAAGAGATTTTGGAGACCAAACTGTGCAAAAAGGAAACTTAGATGGTGGACACCATGTCATAGCGTCAACACAATGTTGTTAGTGCCAACTTGGGGGCGCCAATCGGCACCACCGTGTCGGCACTTGGACCACAGGACCGGCGCTGCAGGCAGCAACAGTTCAGTTGCGCCCGCACCGTACCTCCCTTGTGTCAACTGAAGCCGGCCAGCACAAGGGAGGCTCCATGTCAGCCCAGGACCGGGGTTGGCTGGGGGAGGGAGGTTCTGGGCAGGGGGAGGATGGGATGTGGGCGGGCTTTGGATTCAGCTATAAGGCCAAATCCTAAGCCCATCCAGGAGGCCACGCGGCCCCGATTCGGGCCATGCGGTCTCCTTGTCTCTGCGCCTTCTGTTCAGCAGGCACAGAGCCAAGGAGCACATCGGGGAGGCTGGAGCCTCCCCTACTGTAAGGGCACGAATGTGCCCTTGCCACGGAGAGGCTCCAGCCTCCCCAACCCAGCCTTGGATTTGGCACTGGCTGCCCAGCCTTGCGAATCCAATACTCGGTAAGATTGCGCTCTGAGAACTGCAGGGGTGCTCAGGCGACGAGGAGGTTCTCTAGAGTTACCGAAAACTGGAAGAGAGTCGTAATAATCTCAGGTAACCATTTTGAGACACAGGGAGGCTTGCAGAGGGGGTCACGGACACCCCACACCTTCTGGGGGGACAGCACTAACCCAATAAGTAAAAAACCACCTTTTTTTGTAGTGGTGGCACAATCTTGGAGGTACTGTCACCACCGCCATAATGTTACTGTGTTCCTTAATGGGGTAGCAACCCGTTTCCCCTGGCTGGGGCATTGCAATACCCCAATTTGGGAACCTCTGCATTAGGTTGTTATAACTACATGCATCTTCCTGGGTCCTACTATTAGCCTTAGTCTTATGCTAAGTGGAAGGTTTACATTTTCAAGTCTGATGCCTCAGATTAAATTCATCAACATAAAAAAATGCATTCCCATCATGCATCTTAAAGAAGCACATGGGCTCAACTCACAGTCATGCAAAAGAAACTTCTTCATATGATGCCACACACTACAATTTTAATTTAATGATTGGCTCATTTATGGCTGGTGTCAACATTCAATCAACCTGACCAATGAACTTCATAAACTTGTGGTTGTCCCGGTATTTGGAGATGTTGCCTGGGTTCCAGGTGACATCCAACCAGGCCAGGATAATCCTTGGATCCATAATGGCCATGAAAAAGTCGAAGTACCTTCGACAAGTTCGAGTCATCCACTGCCAAGTGCTTTCTTCTCTCTGTGTCTTATCTTGTTCTTCCAGGATGTTTTTGATCCAGTTTAGAGTATCCTGGATCTTCTGGATCTTCTTCAGTGTATGCTTTCTCTTATATTTGGTGTGATGTTCAATCATCCTCAGGGCCCTAGGTTGCACTTCCTTTAGTAGGGCATTGGTGTCTTCATCATAATCCCATATGCAGGCCAATGCCAGGTCCTCAGCAGCTTTCTCCCAGTGGCCGAGAAGCATATATGCTTTTCCTCTCCACTTGTAGGCCTGTGCACCATCAGGGTTGAGCTCTGAGGCTTTGTTGCAGTCTCTAATAGCAGCATTTGGCTTCTGCATTTTGACAAAGACACTGGCACGGCTGGCATACAGAAGTGAGGATTGTGGATTCAACTTGATAGCCTCTGTAAATAGGTCAATAGCCTTCTGCAACTCTCCTGACTCTAGAGCAGCAACAGCATCCTCCTTCTTTTGGTCAGCTTTGCTTTTCATATCATTTGTCACCTCCATGTTTTCATCTCCCATTTCCTGGGGATCATCATCATCTGGTTTGATAACTCCTTCATCATCCACCTCTAAATCACTCTCCTCACTTGTTAGTTGCTCTGGAGGCTTCCCTTCATCTTTGTTAAGTCTCAGAGGAAAGGCTTCAATTCTCTGAAATCCAGAGATGGTGTCCCCCATGCTCTCCAATGAATCTCGTAGGAAACTTAGTTGTTTTGCTCTCAGAAGTGTTGGGTCCTGTTTGTACAGATTGAGCAAGGCCTGAAGATCACCCACATTTTTAGCATCCATTATTCCCTATACAGCTAGAGGCTGGGGTGAACAGCAGGATACAGTGAAAATGCCTCTGCCAGGGCAAATGAGTAAAAAATAATAATAAAAGACAATACTTGTGTGCAAGCAGCTGATGAGTTAGGAAGTCATCTCTATTGCTGGCGGGGGAAAGGCTGTATCTCCCATGTGTCCCTCCATGTGGTCCTGCTGTTGTAATTGGCTAAAGCTGCAAAACTTTGACAGCATCAGTAACTATGACAGCTTGGTTTATGTCAAAAGTTCTGTTGATGTCATACATTATGACATTGCTAAATAGTTGGAGGTGAATTTCCAGAGAGTGACAACTTTGTGACTTGTAATAAATGCTACTTTTAGAATGAATACCTATGCACTTATTTATTATTGCTGAAATCTCAAAAAAGACATAGTGGATCTAGAGAAGCTGCAAAATGATTACGGGCCTGGGGAACCTCCCTTATGAAGAAAGGCTACAGCGTTTGGGACTCTTCAGTCTAAAAAAAAGGCATCTGAGGGGGATCATGGGACATTATTAAGATGTACAAAATTATGCAAGGGATGTATAGAATGGATAAAGGGATGTTCTTGTCCCTCTCACACAACACCAGAATCAGGAGGCATCCACTAAAATTGAGTGTTGGAAGAATTAGAACAAATAAAAGAAAATAATTTTTTACCCAGTGGGTAATTTTAATCTGTGGAACTCCTTGCTACAGGAGATGGTAATGGCATCTGGACTAGGCATCTGAACAAAGGGGATTGAACAGATTTAAAGAGGAAAAATCCATCGCAGGCTACAGGCCATGGTGAGTTGTACAAGCTTAGAAGTAGGCTATCCCAGAATGCCAGATGCAGGGGAGTGTCAATGAGATGCAAATGTCTTGTGTGTTCCCTGAGGAATCTGGTGGGCCACTGGGAGATACAGGAAGCTGGACTAGATGGATCTATGACCTGATCCATTGGGGCTCTTCTTATGTTCTAATGAGTGTAATAGGTAGAGGTTTAAAAAGGTTGGTTTAAAAAGTTGGGTTTTTTCAGATTTTATGATTTGAAAGAAATGAAAAAGGCAGAAAGTGGTGTTATGTGTTTTTATTCAAAGTTCTCATTAATTTTAATTGCTTTAGAAATGTACTGGCTAGTTAATACAGGTGATATAGTGTCAGCAGATGCAGCCATGGTATTCTTTCTAAGTGAAAAAATAATCCATTTTAATTTCTGGAAAATATCTTAAGCACAAAAATGTAGCACTGTTTTTATTTGGATACCTTAAACACCAAAATGTGGTGTTTTGTGTTTTCATGAATTATCAACAACAACAACAACAACAACAACAACAACAACAACAACAACAACACAAAACTAGAAGTAGTTGAATTTTCATCACCTGCTGTATTGCACACCAGTTATTTCAGTCAGTAGATAATTTAAGAAAGGCTTTAGTTCATTTGCTTATACTGTACAGATGGGGCCTTTTTATCTGAAGGGTTCTGTTCCCAGAAACCTAATGTATAAAAAAAATCCATGGGTAATTAAACCAGTGGATTTTGCCCGCCCCCCCCCAATCCTCTGGAGGCCTTTCTGATCCCTGTCAAAGCCACGTGCATTTGCATGAGGCCTTGATAGGGGTCAGAATGGGGACTGCTGGTGTTTGGAGGGGTTTCTGAGGCCTGCCCAGGCCATGCAGGTCCTCCTGCAGCCTCGGTGGGCCTCAGAATGGCCCTTCTAGCTCAAAAATGTCACTTCCAGGTTTCCGGAAGAAATTGGAAGTGATGTTTCTAATGCCTTATAAGGCACTGTGAAGCCCTTGAGAGCCTCAGAGGGCTTTCCTGGGCCTCACAATGCCTTTTAAGGCATTAAAATAACCACTTCCGGTTTTTCCTGGAAACCGAAATGTAACATTTTGGGGCCAAAACGGCCATTCTGAGGCCCATCATGGCTGCGGGAGGACCCGCACAGCCTCGGCAGGCCTCAGAAGAGCCTCTGGAGGTGACTGCAGCACTGCTCCAGTCGCCTTCAGAGGCTTCAGATTGAGCCTAATTTGACTCAATACAGGTCCGGGGGACTCGTGTTGAGTCAAATACATGGATGAAAAATCCGCGGATAATTAGACTCAGCCTCTATACCTTTCTTGGAAGCTTCTTCAGAGATCCCTATTAAGAAAACTGGGAAATCGGGGAAGCTTCTCTAAAAGGCAATCTTCCTACCACTACTATTCACTTGAAGGCCATAGCTGTGAAGGCCACAGCCTTTTCAGGTGGAAAGATAGTGCTGTTGTGGCACTCCCCCACTTCCTGAAAAGGTGAAGTGGAATGGCAAAAGGTGAAG